>MU912161.1:17192-47074 GCA_036418165.1 Cooperia oncophora | reverse complement strand
GGGGGGGGGGTGGTATCTACTCATGGTCACATTGCGCACCGCGCTAGCCCTGGAGCATAGGCTTGTCCGTTGCCTGAGGGGGGCGTATGAGGAGGCTTGGTTCGCCAACCTGTTGTTGACGATGACGCAGTTTTGAAGTTCAGAGCTTCTTGTTTTCCCAAGCGTCCTTGACGATTAGACGAGCAGAAAGACGAGCATTAAATCTTCCACCTTCTCCTAACGCTAAGGCAACTAGTCGCATCTGATCCTTCTGAATGTCCACATCCACGGAGAAAGTGACCAATTTAAGGACCGTGACGACTGCAAGCTTGTTGAGTTACCATTACCATTGTTCAGGAAAGGCTTGCAACCGGATACTACCCATACTTTGGAAACGATATCTGGATCAGGACCTAGGTAACTCGAGATTTTTTTAGCAGAACTATTTTCACTTGACAAAGAGCTCCACGCCTGGAAATGTCTGAAGGGCTTTACTTCCAAAAATATCTGTCTTCAGAGATGATCAGGGCTGGGAATCGCACTCATGCAATAAGATGTTCGATGAAGTTCATCGTGAGTTCAAATGAATTTGGCTCTGCCGCGAGCTGTCTCGCGAACCACCAGGTCGGGAGGCAGATCTTTTGAGCGTCAGGAACTGAGTTCGCAGCGGAGAACTTTCCTGTACTCTAGCCAACGATCGGTCTTCTTTGATCTTGGCATGAATGATTCGTAAGAATAGCCATTGCATTAAGAGGGTAAGAGGTGCTCAGTGCGGTGAAGCGAACTCGTCCAGAATGCCTGAAATGCGGGTTCGATTGCCGCCTTGTGTCGAGGCTTTTGAGCATCACTCAGTCGCCACCTAGTGTAGCCACAGGCTCCAATGTTGTCGTCCTTATCGTCCGTATAGCGGCATCTTGGGATTATTGGTTCAAGTAAGACAGGCGTATAAAGCACCCTGAATTGCGCGTGAAACTGACCATGAGTGCATAGGAGCAGCCAGTGCACAGAGCACCACCCAGTCATCACCTAGGCAGCTCCTGACCAGGAGGGGAAAGTGGGAGCAGATTTTGCTCCTAGATGAGCTCTCGCTTTCTGGCCTAAACAAAATCTCCTTTTAGCCTTCCCCCCCCCCTGCGGTATGCCCAACTTTGTGATTTCATGATGACGACACATTTAATTTCACACGCAGTTTTCGGGGGTACTGCAGACCGCTCGTTTTCCTGAACTTAATCATTCCTCGGGACGTGCCCTCCCTCTACATACTGGTGCTGTACAAGGGGTTGTACGAAGGAGCACGCCGCAGCAGGGTTATGAATGGATAGAACGTTTTTTTCTGTTTTGCTAGGGTCATTACTATTTCAGAAATGCAAGGCTTAACACTGGAGGTCCTTGAAAAACTCACAAAAACTTATGAAGAAATGAGGAAAACTAACCTGGAACTACAGATCGCGTTGAAAAATATCCGAGTAAGCTGAGATTCAGTGATTAGTGATCATAATCAGGTATTTCAGCACAAATGTTCGCGCCATACCGATCAAAATACGGGATTCTTCTAACGATAAGCATGAGATCCCGAGGATAGGATACGGCATCCTTGGGCTGTCGTATCCTATCCTCGGGATATCCTATAGATTGTATTGGGTCGCTGTACTCGCACTAGACTACTACTCCTACAAGGAAATTTACGTAGTCGTAGAGTGTTTCTTTGACCAGATTCTCAATGTTGAATGTTCACAAAGTTACAGGACGCGTTAATGAGACCAGTAGAGGCGACGACGTGTTGGACGAGTGCTCCTAGCTCAGTAACACCAACGAATATTTCAACGTTCCCGCACTCAAAACTTTCCACTACGATTCCTACTTCGGTTTTGGAAGGCACCAACTCCTCGATGGATTCAAGAGTTCCAGGTAGAGAAAAACCTTTTCTCGGTGCAGATCTGCTAAAGTCATACTGATAGTCATACTGATGTACGTATCGATGAACTTGGCACACAAAACGTCTCAAATAATAGCAATAATCTTGAAACCTCAAAAGCTCAGAAAACCTTGAGCTTTACTTAATCCCTTTTCCAATGTGTCCAGCGTTCTTCTTCCAACAATTTCTGTCATTCGATCAAAAACCATTGCACCCTCCTCACTGGCTCCGCTCATCTCAAGGCGAGAGGCACCATAAATTGACAAGGCGTACATGGTCGATACGCTCAGCTCTAAATAATGTTATGCCCCTTACAAGAGGTTGACAGTTGTTAGAGGCAGTTGACACGATGGGTCGTCCAGGCGTTCGCTTGACATCCCGTGGAATCCAGTCGGTGATCGCTCTGGTCCAGCGGTCGTCCTCGAAACGCATGACGTGTCCGGCCCACCTGATCTTCGAAACCTTGGCAAATGCGGCGGCGTCTCTGATCTTCGATCGTCGGCGGAGTGCGGAGCTCCGGATTCCCTCTCTCACTTGCGTGTAGCGGGAAACTCCGAGCATCGCGCGTTGAATAACGCCAACCGCATGCTCATCCTGCTTTCGTAGAGTCCAAGTCTCTGAGGCGTACGTCAAGGCAGGAAGGACCGCGGAATCGAAGAGGTGGGCACGGAGCTTGGGCTTAATTTGTCTTGAGTCAGAGATGGTCGTTCCGTTGAGCGTGAATGGGGCATCAGATACCAATCCGTTTCTCATGAACATCGTCTTCGTTAGATTCAGCCGTAGACCGATTTTTCCACACGCGCAGTCGAATTCAGCCAGCATTCGTTCCGCTTGCTCGATGTTTGGTGTTATCAAAACGATGTCGTCAGCAAAGCGGAGATGGTGTAGTTGCCGACCGTCGATCTTCACTCCCATGTCTTCCAGTTGACGCATGACGTTCTCGAGAGAGGCGCTGAAGAGCTTGGGCGAGATGGTGTCGCCCTGTCGGACCCCTCTCTTCACGTGATGATCTCCTTGTAGAATGGTGAGATCTTGGTCGTGAAGTTGCTGTAGAGCTCACGAAGAATCCTGATGTACTGAGTAGGAATACCCTGGTTGCCCAGGGCTTCGATAACCGCTTCTGTCTCAACGGAGGCTTAACCGCTTCTGTGTCAACGGAGGCTTTCTTCAAGTCGATGAACGTGAGACATAACGGCATCTTGTACTCTCGCGATACTTCGATGAGCTTCGTTACCGTGTGGATGTGATCGATCGTGCTGAATCCTCTTCGAAACCCTGCTTGCTCGCATGGCTGTCCTTCGTCTAGTGTTCTGCCAATCCTGTTCAGGATGACTCGTGTGAAGAGTTTGTAGACTACAGACAGCAGGCAGATTGGGCGATAATTGCCAATGTCGTACAGGTCTCCCTTCTTGTACAGCAACACAGTCTTGCTGGTTTTCCACGAGGTGGGTACCTTGCATTCCGACAGGTAGCGCGTGAAGAGTCGAGCCAGAGTTTTGACAAGAACTCTTCAGATGTTCGGGTCTGATCCTGTCGGGACCGGGTGCCGTACGATTCTTCTACCGACGAGATGGCGTGCCGGACTTCAGAAGGGATAGCTGCAGGAATGACATATCGATAATGAAGGTCATTACGTCATATTGCGATCATCTCCCATGTTCAACAGAAAATAAAAGGCGCCACTCGAGGAGGCACTACGTTTCTGAGTATCTGCTCATTTCTACGCCCATTCGATTTTTGCGGAATTTCTCCAGTGCAGAAGCATAGGCAGTTTCAGCATAACAACTGACGTATTCTTGCAGAGGATTCGGGATCAGATGAGGATGATGACGAATATGGCAAAAAGAAGGAAAACAACCAAAGAAACAAGAAGAAAAGCTGAATAGCTCTGAAAATAGCGATTAGATACATAAATGAAAACGATCAATAAACTTGAGTTTAAAGGGATTTTGCAGTGGCTGTACGCTTCATAGAATTCAGCAAAGGTGATGAAGACAATTCCGTGAATGTTTTAACTCCGATTAATGATTACCAGTATCGGTTTATAGAGCCTAGCCCTAGCCTTCTAGCCTACAAATAGTTTGTATCCTACAAGACCAAAGACATATTCCATGATTGGCTAAGTCAAACTTCGTGCTTTCTCTCTCATGAGCAACGTAGTGGCACGCGATAGCGGAGACTGTTCCTCGCAGCTCAGTGCTGAGAAACAACGGCGGCAGTGGATTGAGATTAGTTACACTCCTTATCCCTGAGCCAGAGTAGGCGTGGCATTTGAACATGGCACGGAACTGGTTACTCGTGGAATATTCCAGTCTGGGACAACTGTCATCTTGTTCTGTGTTGGACAGAGACACGACAACAATTGTGTCAAGATGAAAATATCTCACCAGAAGCATAGACACCTTCAGGTTAAGTTGAAACATGCGGCCACGCCTACCCGATCTCAGGGATTTCGAGTATAACTAGCTTGGGTCCGCCCATCGAGCCGTGTCCCCAGGTGGATTCGTGGGAGAAGTGTGCTCAGCGAATGCTCTGGTATCCACCATCTTGTCCATGTTCGCCCTTTCTCGGTCATTCGTACTGGTTTCCAATCTGTTTTCCCCTTTCTTTCTGCAATGCTCATTGTAAAATGCAAAAAGAGCCTCATATTGACATTTTTGGCTGTCTTTCTCATTTTTTACGAGCTTGTCGTAACTTTGTTTTTAAACCCCACGGCACTATTCTTGCATCGCATCAAAACGTTGCATGCAGTAGGGTTGAAATTCAGCATATTAGCGCTAGTTGACTAACAAGAAAGAAGCAGGGGGACTTCTGGAACGTCCTAAATAGAGCTCTCCTCATTTCAAAAGAGAGGGGAGATCTGTTGAAACTTTGAGTGATACAATAAGCGGTACCAACACGGGGAAGAGTAACTTGCGTGAAGGAGGAGACACTTAGAAAACTTGTGTGGCGCGGTGCCAAACCCGTTCTAAGTTCTTAAAGGCAGCGCCCACGTTCACTTGATGTTCCTACGCCCTTTCTGGATATCATAGCCCTCCCCATAAGGATGCAGTATGTACTAGTTTTGCATCTCACAAAGGCGAGAGGATAGCGCCTATCGCTAGTAAAGAGTCCCCACCTGGCGACCACGACGCCCAACTTCATTTCTAATGGTTGCCTGATGGTGCGGTTGTTCCATTGCTGCTTCTCTCCACGTCGTGTGGTGAGAGTGAGGTGATAAGGGGAAACAGCTGAAATCAACAAGTGAGAACTCGTGCAACCACTCCTTCTCTTCGCCTTAAGCACGTACAACCGCTATTCGGTATGAAACTCCTTATAGGGCATTTTGCATGTTTCTTTTTGATTTTTCTTCACTAATAGGTTTCTTGCTACCTTGCTATTACTACCTGAGCCGCATACTCATCAAATTTGAACGGGCGCTGCCTTTACAGAGAGCAAAGACAGGGATGTATCATATCGTTCGTATTACTCGTTTTCTACCACTTTTTGTCGCATGCGCGCTTCAACAAGAAGGCAGAGAACGGCTTTGACGGGTGACACACTCATACTGCCTGACACGCCCAACCGTGCACAGTGAACTAGAGTGTACGGTCGTATAATCATAAATGTGGAGCACATCCAATTCATATGGTACCTCGGCGCCCTTGACTAAGCAATAAGCGGGCGAGGGTGGGGGAAAGGGGGGAACACATCCCTCGGAGTAAGTTCTTAACTAAATCAACAATACAGTAATCTCCAAGTTCTCCCTTCTTGTAACCTCGGCATGATGTCGAATATTTAGTTATTTCTGCCAAACGAGGTTATTAGATAGAACCTTTTATTGGCCCGACGTTTCGACCTTCTCGTCTTCTTCAGAGGCCTGAAAATGGCTCGAAGCTTTCAATTTGTCACCTACCCGATCAAGCGCCTTCCCCACTCTAGCGTTTCCGACGTCGTGTTCCGAAACCCCCGAAGAACCCAGCAATAACTGCGCTCAACTCACCGAGGTTCCACCGTGCGGAGCCTAGCTCACGCTATGTGTCAGTAGTGTAAGTAAGACGAATGAGTCTCACTAGAGTCTCATCGTGTCACATAAGCCAAATTGTCATTGTGCACGTCGCCCTTACTGTAGCTCGCACTCTGATACAAACGGCAAGAACTCATTAGTAATTGACGGACATTCGTTTCGGCCGTTCATCCCTTCATACAAAAATGGTTTCTTCGCATCATCCAGTGCTATGTCACCTAATGCTTAAAATGCAAAAATAGCATAGGAACGAAACGCATAGTATAAGCCCCCTTAACAGAACGCACAACGTTACTAATACTTATCATTTATAGAGCTTGAAATGGCGCGAGTTTCATTTGGTAGGCCAAACACGGTTCATTGTAATGACGACATTTCCTATTACAATCGCCTGCCTGCTAAAAATCGCTGTTACACTATACTCGTGGATAACGCCTTTGAGGCAGCGTTCAGACCCCGCGACGGCAGCGCTTCGGTCGCGCGTTCGACGCGATAAGTGACGTCGAAAGCATGCGTGTCGAACACGAGACCGAAGCGCTGCCGTCGCGAAGTCTGAACGGTGCCTGGGTGGCGTCATCCCTTTTATGATTTGCCTAGAATAGAGGTCGGATGAGATTCAGGCACCAGTCAAGAGACGATTTCGCAGAAACAGAAAAAAATACCACAGGGGACTGAAAGCATGCTTTGTTTCCAAGTAATGTTGTTTAGTGGAGCATGTTAGCGTTGCAATTAGTACAAGTGCAAAGCATGTCAGCCACCACAAACTGCGCCCCAGCTGGACATGAATAATTCACGATCGCCTAGAATACGAATCTAACTGAGCGTTGGACATTGATGCTAATGTTTAGTTATTTCTGCCAAACGAGGTTTTTAGATAGAACCGTTTTATTGGCCCGACGTTTCGACCTTCTCGTCTTCTTCAGAGGCCTGAAAATGGCTCGAAGCTTTCAATTTGTCACCTACCCGATCAAGCGCCTCCCCCACTCTAGCGTTTCCGACGTCGTGTTCCGAAAACCCCCGAAGAACCCAGTAATAACTGCGCTCAACTCACCGAGGTTCCACCGTGCGGAGCCTAGCTCACGCTATGTGTCAGTAGTGTAAGTAAGACGAATGAGTCTCACTAGAGTCTCATCGTGTCACATAAGTCAAAATTGTCATTGTGCACGTCGCCCTTACTGTAGCTCGCACTCTGATACAAACGGCAAGAACTCATTAGTAATTGACGGACATTCGTTTCGGCCGTTCATCCCTTCATACAAAAATGGTTTCTTCGCATCATCCAGTGCTATGTCACCTAATGCTTAAAATGCAAAAATAGCATAGGAACGAAACGCATAGTATAAGCCCCCTTAACAGAACGCACAACGTTACTAATACTTATCATTTATAGAGCTTGAAATGGCGCGAGTTTCATTTGGTAGGCCAAACACGGTTCATTGTAATGACGACATTTCCTATTACAATCGCCTGCCTGCTAAAAATCGCTGTTACACTATACTCGTGGATAACGCCTTTGAGGCAGCGTTCAGACCCCGCGACGGCAGCGCTTCGGTCGCGCGTTCGACGCGATAAGTGACGTCGAAAGCATGCGTGTCGAACACGAGACCGAAGCGCTGCCGTCGCGAAGTCTGAACGGTGCCTGGGTGGCGTCATCCCTTTTATGATTTGCCTAGAATAGAGGTCGGATGAGATTCAGGCACCAGTCAAGAGACGATTTCGCAGAAACAGAAAAAAATACCACAGGGGACTGAAAGCATGCTTTGTTTCCAAGTAATGTTGTTTAGTGGAGCATGTTAGCGTTGCAATTAGTACAAGTGCAAAGCATGTCAGCCACCACAAACTGCGCCCCAGCTGGACATGAATAATTCACGATCGCCTAGATACGAATCTAACTGAGCGTTGGACATTGATGCGAATGTTTAGTTATTTCTGCCAAACGAGGTTTTTAGATAGAACCGTTTTATTGGCCCGACGTTTCGACCTTCTCGTCTTCTTCAGAGGCCTGAAAATGGCTCGAAGCTTTCAATTTGTCACCTACCCGATCAAGCGCCTTCCCCACTCTAGCGTTTCCGACGTCGTGTCCGAAACCCCGAAGAACCCAGCAATAACTGCGCTCAACTCACCGAGGTTCCACCGTGCGGAGCCTAGCTCACGCTATGTGTCAGTAGTGTAAGTAAGACGAATGAGTCTCACTAGAGTCTCATCGTGTCACATAAGTCAAAATTGTCATTGTGCACGTCGCCCTTACTGTAGCTCGCACTCTGATACAAACGGCAAGAACTCATTAGTAATTGACGGACATTCGTTTCGGCCGTTCATCCTCCTTCTTACAAAAATGGTTTCTTCGCATCATCCAGTGCTATGTCACCTAATGCTTAAAATGCAAAAATAGCATAGGAACGAAACGCATAGTATAAGCCCCCTTAACAGAACGCACAACGTTACTAATACTTATCATTTATAGAGCTTGAAATGGCGCGAGTTTCATTTGGTAGGCCAAACACGGTTCATTGTAATGACGACATTTCCTATTACAATCGCCTGCCTGCTAAAAATCGCTGTTACACTATACTCGTGGATAACGCCTTTGAGGCAGCGTTCAGACCCCGCGACGGCAGCGCTTCGGTCGCGCGTTCGACGCGATAAGTGACGTCGAAAGCATGCGTGTCGAACACGAGACCGAAGCGCTGCCGTCGCGAAGTCTGAACGGTGCCTGGGTGGCGTCATCCCTTTTATGATTTGCCTAGAATAGAGGTCGGATGAGATTCAGGCACCAGTCAAGAGACGATTTCGCAGAAACAGAAAAAAATACCACAGGGGACTGAAAGCATGCTTTGTTTCGAAGTAATGTTGTTTAGTGGAGCATGTTAGCGTTGCAATTAGTACAAGTGCAAAGCATGTCAGCCACCACAAACTGCGCCCCAGCTGGACATGAATAATTCACGATCGCCTAGAATACGAATCTAACTGAGCGTTGGACATTGATGCTATTGTTTAGTTATTTCTGCCAAACGAGGTTTTTAGATAGAACCGTTTTATTGGCCCGACGTTTCGACCTTCTCGTCTTCTTCAGAGGCCTGAAAATGGCTCGAAGCTTTCAATTTGTCACCTACCCGATCAAGCGCCTTCCCCACTCTAGCGTTTCCGACGTCGTGTCCCGAAACCCCCGAAGAACCCAGCAATAACTGCGCTCAACTCACCGAGGTTCCACCGTGCGGAGCCTAGCTCACGCTATGTGTCAGTAGTGTAAGTAAGAGCGAATGAGTCTCACTAGAGTCTCATCGTGTCACATAAGTCAAAATTGTCATTGTGCACGTCGCCCTTACTGTAGCTCGCACTCTGATACAAACGGCAAGAACTCATTAGTAATTGACGGACATTCGTTTCGGCCGTTCATCCTTGGTTTTCTCGCAAAGATCCAAAACGATTCCAGGGCTTTCCTGGAAGAAATCTCTGTCTCGTACCCGAGTATAGTACAGCTCACATCAAAGTCATTCCCGTTATGCTCCTCAATCTTATGCTTGCCAAGAGGAGTTGTCATCATATCACGCCTCTTCCCAGCTAGGTGTTCCTTGACGCGAGTAGCTAAGTCCCTTCCTGTTTCCCCGATGTACGTGCTGTTACAAGCCCTGCATTCAAGTTGGTAAATTACCCCGGTTTTCTCACAATCTCCTACCCTTCCATATGGGCAAATAACGCAACCTGGTGTCATGCACTGCCTGTCGTACAGGTCACCGCTTTACTAACGATAATGCTCAAAATGACGATCAAACGGCAAGAGTCACTGTTCTAGGCGGCGCTCAGCTTTCTGCTAATGCCTTGAGTTTCCTCAGTCTCGGACCATCGTTTGCACCAGCTCAGAACATCAACGCAGTCACTTTCCGTAAGGTTGTGGGTGGATTGCAGCGGTTGAGGGATCTACTGAGGTACAAGAGCAGGCGCGATAACAACATGCAGACTCCCTTGGCTCCTAATCAGAGACTGCTACCTACTGTACCATTCCCACGTACTATCTATAAAGAGCCCGGCCCAGTAGTCGATACGGATGTGAAGTTCAGGGTCCTAGCATCAGGTGTGCTGAGCACACTCAATCGATGCAGACGGCTTCACCATAACAATATGACTTATGAACAATGGCAAGGGTTCAGAGAAGTACGTGAGCTGAGATCGAACGGTACAATACGTGTCTCTGTTAGCGACAAAGGTGGCGAGTTCGTCGTAATCCCACAGTCATTAGACCGTGAAATAACCGAACTCCATCTGCAGGATTCATCCGTTTATCATCGCGCCACCGTTGAAGACTTTATGAGCCAATGTAGACGCCTCAATCGTGTGTGGATGACGGTGGGAAGATCTGCCGGAATTGATGGAAAGTTTTTGACTAGGCTCAGACTTGACAAGCCTGCTTGTCCAGTCTTTTACAGCCTGGTTAAAACCCACAAACTCGCTCCTAACGATATGTTGTCAATGTCACCGGACACATATAAAATAAGACCTATTATAAGCTGCGTTGGTGGACCAACCGACCGGATATCATGGTACCTCAACACAATAGTGAGCCAGTTGCTGACCAAGATCCCCTCTCACCTGACCAACACGAGCCAATTCCTTCACCAGCTACACAATTCGAACTTCGGGACCGATTGTGTAGTGGAGTCGTTTGATGTCACTGCACTTTACACGAACGTCCAAAACGAACAAGCGCTGCAGGCATTGTCAGAGATGCTGGATATGCATGTTGCCGCTATTAATACCTTTGGACTGAATAAAGTGCACATCATGACTCTGGTTGAGGAATGCTTACGCTGCAATATCTTCAAATGGTCAGGACGCTATTATTCTCAAGTCAGAGGCTTGGCAATGGGTCAGCGACTAGCACCAGTACTCGCGATCTGCTTTATGAGCAGAATTGAACAACCAGTACTGAGTCGCTCTCCTTTGATGTACTGCAGGTACATCGACGACTGCTTCATTATAACATCAACTCAATCCGAAATGGATGAGTGCTTCCGATTACTAAATGAGCAGTCGCAGTACATCAGGCTCACACGAGAAGTACCAAAACACGGTTGGCTACCATATCTGAATACGCAGGTGAAACTGTCCAATGGCATTGCTAAAGTAAAGTGGTACCGCAAACCAAGCTTGTAAAAGAATATCCTGATTCACGCAACGTCTTCACATCCTGTTGCAGTAAAACGTGCAGTCATCAGGAACATGATCACGACTGCAACCAGGATGTGCACAGGCGAGGAAGAACGACAGGAATCGAGAGCTCTAGCTTCGAAAGTTGCTGGAGAAAATGGTTATGCGGTACGAGCATATCGTAGAGCATCGAATGCCAGCCTTCGACATGTATCACGCCAAGGAAAGCTACCCTTGTGCCTTCCGTTTATTTCCGATGACATCAGCACTGAAATACGTCGCAGTATTGTGAGAGCACAGTTGCAGGATGATGTTGTCTTGGTGAGCATTCCCAATAGCAACATCAAACGCCAACTTGTTCGCAATAGACTGTACGATAGGCAGTGCATGACACCAGGTTGCGTTATTTGCCCATATGGAAGGGTAGGAGATTGTGAGAAAACCGGGGTAATTTACCAACTTGAATGCAGGGCTTGTAACAGCACGTACATCGGGGAAACAGGAGAGAGACTAGCTACTCGCGTCAGGAACAACCTAGCTTGCGGAAGAGGCGTGAAATGATTGAAAACCACTCCTCTTTGGCAAGCATAAGAGTGGCGGCTAACTGAGAATGGACTTTCGATCGTGAGCAGTAACCTGACTACTCGGGTACGAGACAGAGATTTCTTCCAGGAAAGCCCTGGGAATCGTTTTATATCTTTGCGAGAAAACCAAGGATGAACGGCCGAAACGAATGTCCGTCAATTACTAATGAGTTCTTGCCGTTTGTATCAGGTGCGAGCTACAGTAAGGGCGACGTCACAAAACTCATTGATGCTTATTACGACACGGATGCGACTACTAGTGAGACTCATTCGCTACTTACTTACAATTCTGACACAATAGCGTGGCTAGGCGCGCACGGCTTGAACTCGAGTGATCTGAGCTGCGGTTCATTGCTGCGGTTCTTCGGGGCGTTTCGGAACCGACGTCGGCAACGCCTAGATGGTGGAGGCGTTGATCAGCGGTAAGGTGAGTGACAAATTTGAAAGCTTCGAGCCATTTTCAGGCCTCTGAAGAAGACGAGAAGGTCGAAACGTCGGGCCAATAAAACGGTTCTATCTAAAAACCTCGTTTGGCAGATATAACAAAACAATAGCATCAATGTCCAACGCTCAGTTAGATTCGTATCTAGGCGATCGTGAATTATTCATGTCCAGCTGGGGCGCAGTTTGTGGTGGCTGACATGCTTTGCACTTATACTAATTGCAACGCTAACATGCTCCACTAAACAACATTATTCGGAAACAAAGCATGCTTTCAGTCCCCTGTGGTATTTTTTTCTGTTTCTGCGAAATCGTCTCTTGACTGGTGCCTGAATCTCATCCGACCTCTATTCTAGGCAAATCATAAAAGGGATGACGCCACCCAGGCACCGTTCAGACTTCGCGACGGCAGCGCTTCGGTCTCGTGTTCGATGCGCATGCTTTCGACTGCATCGATCGCGTCGAACGCGCGACCGAAGCGCTGCCGTCGCGGGGTCTGAACGCTGCCTCAAAGGCGTTATCCACGAGTATAGTGTAACAGCGATTTTTAGCAGGCAGGCGATTGTAATAGGAAATGTCGTCATTACAATGAACCGTGTTTGGCCTACCAAATGAAACTCGCGCCATTTCAAGCTCTATAAATGATAAGTATTAGTAACGTTGTGCGTTCTGTTAAGGGGGCTTATACTATGCGTTTCGTTCCTATGCTATTTTTGCATTTTAAGCATTAGGTGACATAGCACTGGATGATGCGAAGAAACCATTTTTGTGCTACGGGGACGGGTGTCGAATTGCTGGCATGAAACCAGCAAAACCGGAAAACTCTTGCAGACTGCCGAAGAAGTCCCTGTTTAGGAGGTTCTTCGCAAGTTTTCCTTGCTTCTGCGGAGCGTGAACTTCCCTTCGTGAAAGGACGTAGTAGCTGCTCATATGGGGCAACCCAAGTATTGCGTTGGCCCACAGTAAAAGTTTTTTATTCTTACATATGATTTTCTGTGAAAAGTGGAAGCTCTCTATATGTTTCTCATGCTACTGGACAAATAAATTTCTGCTCTACAAAATAGTCTACCTGGTTTTTATTCATCCTTGACTTTTGCCCGTTTTTAGTTTATCAAAATGGAGTGTCCGGTCGACTCGAATGAGGGATTTCGAGACCGCTAACGCTTAATCTAGGTTCTTGAATTGCAGAAGTATTGGGTTGGCACATAAGTAATGGCGTTTTTTTTCAACTGAAAATTTTGTTTTAAAAGTGAAATGTTTTGCAAGCAAGCTTGATATCATCTGATAGGAAACTTCTCGTAGTATAAGAATATCAAAACAGCTTCGGTTGAGGGAATAGTTTTTGTGAATTTTTTAGTCGTTGAAGTTGAAAGTGAAGTCGGCGAAAATTAGCACCTTCGACAACTGCCTCTATTTACGTCTACTCGAAGTGCTAAAATCGCTTAAGCTGCTCCATACATTTGGAAAAGGTTGAGCTAGAAGTCTCAGCAAGGGAATCTCAATAGGACGCTTTGGAACTAATTTCAAGAATTTCAAAGTTGGCAACCTTCACCTCGCCAATATTGGGCAGGCTCACGTCTGTTCCACCTGAAATTTCATGCTAATAGTTGAATTAATTGAATTTGAATTTGATATTCTAATACTACGAGAAGTTTGCTATTAAACGATATTAAGCTTGCTTGCAAAACGTTTTACTTTTGGAACAAATTTTTCGATTGAAAAAAACGGCCATTACTTATTAGCCAGCCCACTGCTAGTGGGCTGGCTAATAACTGCTAGTGGGCTGGCTAATAAGTAATGGCCGTTTTTTTCAATTGAAAAATTTTCAAAAGTGAAAAGTTTTGCAAGCAAGCTTAATATCGTTTAATAGCAAACTTCTCGTAGTATTAGAATATCAAATTCAAATTCAATTAATTCAACTATTAGCATGAAATTTCTAAATAGAGGCAGTTGTCGAAGATGCTAATTTTCGCCGACTTCACTTCCAACTTCAACGACTAAAAAATTCACAAAAACTATATCCTCAACCAAAGCTTTTTTGATATTCTTATACTACGAGAAGTTTCCTATCAGATGATATATAACTTGCTTGCAAAACATTTCACTTTTAAAACAAAATTTTCATTGAAAAAAACGCCATTACTTATGTTCCAACCCAATAGTTCGGAAGTTGTAATTTATATGAACAAGAAACGACGCTTTCTAGGGTAACTAGAAGATGGTTCAGGCGATCAAGAAAGGGGAATTCGGTCCCTGCAAATGTACATAGGATAGGGTGCCCTCTTGGGAAGCGACTGCCAGCTGAACCCATCCGCCAAGTTTTGAACCTCTCCTATCAAGTGAAGCGAATGAGAACCTCTCACGACACATACTTCCTCATTCTTTCGCTTGAATAACCGTGAATAAGTTTTTCCATTAGGTTCTTTGTCGGACTCAGTAAAGCATTAGATGTAATGTTTGTCTATGAGGTCGAAACTGAAATTTTTGTATCGTTAATGTCGTTAAGTGCATTTCTGGGAGACACCCCTTCTTGGTCATCACTTAACAAATGGGTCTTCGCGTCCCAGCTTTTAATTACGTGTAAAATTGAATGAGTGTCGAAAAGGTTAATTTCGTCAGTTTTATGCCCCATTTTGAGCATATAAAAGTATGGAAATAGAATCTTCCAAAGAATTATGCGCACTGCCTTATGAAACGAAAGATCCTCTAAAAACAATTCGGAACTCGATAGAGAAATATTTCTTCTTTAACGGGGATTTTCAAGTCAGGGAAAACGCCATTATTCGCGGGCCAACCGTTTGTTTCAGGTAAAGCGACACTGATCTTAAGGCAGTGCCAAATAAAATACTGATCAAGAACCAAATCGCACACTTTAACCCTTGCGACCTCCAATAAAATTATGTTGGCAGTTGCCAGGGAGTCAGCTAGGCAACTGGGAATAAGTAAGTTATGAGTCACAGCCCCTACGATCATCAACTCCTCCCAACAGATAGAAATTATTCTCAATAGATCTTTTTAAGAACGAATGCGCTACCAGGCCCGGTTTATCCGCTTTAGGCCACGTTCATACATGACGAATTTGGAGAAGTTAGACATGCTCACAACCTGCGAACCTGCGTTTTTCGAGAAAGAAACGCTTCATCAAAAAGGTTTTCATACCTATCGACAGGCGGTTTAGCGCTTCGCGTGGGCGAAAACGCTAGCGCGGGCCGCTCCGGCGTTTTTCTGTCGGGGGGCGTCAACGAAATCAATACACATGTAACCCTTTTCGCCGAAACGCCAAAGCGCAGCGGCGCGTCCCCAGAGCGGTTGACAATTCTTCGATCGATACATATTTATTGCTTCTCGCCGAACCTCCGACTCGCCAGGATCGCAAACAAGGCCTGAGGCATTGTTCACAGTCTCCGTCCCAGTGTTTCTCTGGAAAGAAAGCTTCGGCGGAAAGCTTCTACGTATCGATTGGCGGTTGGGCGAAGAGTCTGGCGGTTGCGCGAAACGGTTTTGATACGTATCGACGGGCGGTTCGGCGGAGCGGTTGGGCGAAAAACGCTAGCCCGACCGCCCTGGCGTTTTTCTCTAGGGCGGAGCCAGCGAAATCGATACGCATCTATTGCTTTTCGCCGAGCGCCGAACCGCGGCGGCGTTTCTCCAGAGCGGATTAAGATTCTCCGATCAATACGTATTTATTGCTTTTAGCCGAACCGCTGTTTCGCCATTCGCAGACTGTGAACATGCCTGACGAAACTACGGTAGAAGAAGGTATAGATGTGTCGATTAGAAAACCCATGGAACTGGGAGTGAAGAAATGCCGAAATCGCGCAGAATCGGCATTTCCTCACTGGCCGAGCCAACCCATCAATCCGTGTCAAGTCGTTGTCCGTCATTTCGGGCTAATGCCGTTTGGACTCCAGAAATTTCGGAGCTCATTTTAAAAGTGGCAAGATCACCAAATCCGCTAAAAACTTGTATATAGGGGTAATTCAACATCCTGATCACGAATATGACATTCATTTTTGGCGCTGGCGCTAATGGATGACACTACGGTTACCTGCGCTCTGCTAAGGCTGAGCCCAGGAGGTAATCGTAGTGTCCTCTCTTGGCGCCAGCGCCAAGAATGAGTGTCATACTCGTAATCAGGATGTTGAATTACCCCTATATACAAGTTTTTAGTGGATTTGGTGACTTAGGCAATTTGAAAATGAGCTCGCAGCCGAAATTTCTGGAGTCCAAACGGCATTAGCCGTCATTTCGGCATTCCCGCATTTCTGCATTTCTCCACGCAAGCCCCTTTTTTCAAATGGATCTTATAGGTAGTTTCGTCATTTCCTCAAAGCCGTCATGTACGCTTCTTACCCCCGAGACGAAGTAGGCGTGACATTTGAACAAGACATAGAATGGGTTACTCGTTGGATGTCTCAGTTTAAGACACTTGGGCATATTGTTCAGTGTTAGACAGAGAGACGTCCAAAATTGGGTCAAAATCAAAATTTTGTGCTAACGTATTTGGGGGAGGGGACCACACTCGCGGTTAACGCTGATCGAAGAAATAATTGTAGGTCGCAAGATTTTTGCGACCTGCAAATATTTCCATCATTCTGAGCCTACTACGGAAGGAATGCAGGCACAAATGAACTCATCCTTTGTGTAAAAGTGACAGCCAATCCGCAGAATCTAAAAAAGAATCTACTGCAATAGCTCCCTATCAAATCGTAGAAATTGAACCCTGAGCAGTTTCCTCACAACAAGATTACAAGACAATCACCTCCCACACCCTCTTCATCTTCCCATTTGAAGTCCATCTGTTTCCCGCTTCAAATATGACAGGAACCATCTGTGCGCTGTTTCAAACACATTCCCGGCGGATCTTTTTTGCTTTATTCTTATTTGGCTGCTAGTTTGGCGCTGAAACTGTCTCAGGGCACTTGTCAACCGCGGAGCCTCTCTTCTCTTTCCTTTTTTCTTCCTCCATCTTCTTTTCCTTCCTTCTTCTCTGTTCCCTCCTTCTTGACTTCTTCCCTTCAACTACTGGGCTAGTAGATGCAATGAGAAAATACCTTCTGGACCCTCGCAGCGAGAGCATGTCCGGTCGACCGAAAATATCTCTCCAAGAGCACAGCAACCACACATTCAGTTGAAATACGCATCCAGGTCCATTACATCTGAGGAACAGGTTGGTCGTGAACACCTCAGGTGGTGTCAACCCAACTTTGCGCTGAAAAGTTGGAGATTGGCGCCGATGGTGTGACGCGACGCGGGCGACGAAGACGCGGGACATTGGGCATTGATTAGACTGCGTGCGGCAAGAACACTACGTTAATCGCTTTTCACTTTCCATTTCTTTATGCTCAGTTTGCTTGTTTCGTTATTCGTGTCTTCGTTTTCCATTATAACTTTCGTTGGTCCGCATTTATTCCTTTCAAGCAATGCAAAGTTTCATTCTAGATTCGCTATGTCGTCGATCAATATGTCTCTTGAAGAAATAATCGGCAAGAACAAGGTGAATTTTGCGACTATGCCGCTCAATGGCTGAATCCCTGACAATGTTCAGCATTGTTATCGTTACAGAAATCCAAATCGGGAAGGCTTATTGGCGGTTTTCGAAGTGACGGTGTAAGCAGTCCAGCTACGCTAAAAAGTGGAGCGCGAAACTTTGGGAGATTCTCAGACGTAAGTTACCAAAACTTTCAAAACGTTGCAAACAGATAACGCCAAAAAGTGCGATGAAACAGCTGTATGCCTTAAAATTTTTGCCCAAGCAAAAGAAGGAATTCCGGCCTGAGTGAACCCGTTTGTGTAAATTTGGCACTATTGCACTGGATGCTCCGCAGAAATAATGAAAAAATCTCTAATAGCTACTCCTACCCCAACACTAATAGCTCCCTATGAATCGTAGGAATTGAATCTTGAGCGTTTTCTTCAGAGTAAAATCACAAGACGCTCACCTCACCAATCACTTCACTTCCTACACGAAAACCATCTGCTTCCCGCGTTAAATATGCCCGAACTATTTATGGACTGTTTCGAACACTATCTCGCCAAGGAAGCGGTGAGTCATCGCTCGACGCGAGCCGGGTGGTCCACCCCCCCCCCACCCAAATACGTTAGCACTCTGTACTGAAATGCAAGGGTATAATGCTGGGGTATAATGCTTTTCCTGCAAGGGTATAATGCTTTTCCACCATGATGGTACTTACCCGCCTCAAGAACTGGTGTAAAAGGGGCTTGGCACGCCGCTAAGCCCCTTTTCCACCAGTTCTTGAGGCGGGTAAGCGCCATCACGGTGGAAAAGCATTATACCCCAGCATTATACCCTTGCATCTCAGTACAGAGTGCTAACGTATTTGGGTGGGCGGGGGGTGGTGGAGTTGGTACCGTGCCAAGTGCAGCCGCGCTGAGGCACACCATCATCCACGGGGACCCGGACTGTAAGGAACATCCCACTGCATGTGAAATGACATTTGGAGTTCACTGATGTTCTGCGCCCTTAGAGAAGGGCACAGCCGTTTAAGAGGTGGCTGTTTTCTGAATGGTGCACTTTCGTTCGTTCGATAGCATCTGGAATACATAAGCGCTTGCAAAAGAACCTCGTGGACGCTGTAATAGCGGACAAAGATGCTAATTTGAGTGGAACTTTGTTCTCCCGCAACAGCAACAGAGCTAATAAGGGAGATGTCGTAGGTCGAAGTGGCCATTCGGAATGGAGTGCATACCTACTGAGGGATTTTGGACGAGAATCACAGAACCGTTCCAAATCTGCTGGGGGTCCTCCCAGGACAAACAAAGCTTTCACGGGTAGTATTCAACAAAGCTTTCACGGGTAGTATTCGCATACTGAGAACTCGTAATTCTCTTCCGTGGTAGTGCGGCCGATTGGTTAGGCCGCGTTCATAGCTTGCGTTCGTGAAGAAATGCAGAAATGCGGAAAATGCAGAAGTGGAAGTGCAGAAGTGCGGAATCTGCAGAAAAGCAATAGATACTTATCGACTTGAAGAAATGCCGAAACTGCAGAAGTGCGGAAAGTGCAGAAATGACGAAAAGCATTACATACGTATCGATTTGAAGAAATGCCGAAAGTGAAGAAATGCGGAATCTGCAGAAATGCCGAAAGTGAAGAAGTGCGGAATCTGCAGAAATGCCGAAGTGCGGAATCTGCAGAAAAGCAATAGATACTTATCGACTTGAAGAAATGCAGAAATGCCGAAAGTGAAGAAGTGCGGAATCTGCAGAAATGCCGAAAGTGTGGAAAATCGATACGTATCGGTTGCTTTTCTGCACATTCCGCACTTTCGGCATTTCTGCACATTCCGCACTTCTTCACTTTCGGCATTTCTGCAGATTCCGCATTTCTTCACTTTCGGCATTTCTTCAAATCGATACGTATGTAATGCTTTTCGTCATTTCTGCACTTTCCGCACTTCTGCAGTTTCGGCATTTCTGCATTTCTTCAAGTCGATAAGTATCTATTGCTTTTCTGCAGATTCCGCACTTCTGCACTTTCCGCACTTCTGCATTTTCCGCATTTCTGCATTTCTTCACGAACGCAAGCTATGAACGCGGCCTTACGTGACAAGCCTCACGTACGGTCAGTTCGAATCCTTGACACATGTGCTCTTTTGCATTTTTCGACATTGTTCTCTACGCATGTGACATTTTTACATAACTCTTGTGCGTCATATCGCCGTGACGTAATATTTTTGAAACGGAGCTATTGTGCGAGGCAAGTTTTGCTGTTGATTTCTTCTTTGGAGTGTTGATTGCTTAAAGGAGCTAATTTTACAATAAGACAACAGTCAAGTGAATAAGCTTGCCCAGAAAAATGGCTTGACACCCCAAGCGAGATGGCTGGACCCAAAACCACACAAATGTGCGCGAATTGAGCACACCACGAAAAGGAAGTTAACAGCCAAAATATTCTCGTGGTCCCGTCCACAACGACTCCGTCCTTAGTTGCTCAGTCCCTTCAAAAGTATTACGTCATGGCATTATCAAGCGCAAGAGTTATGCATAAATGTTTACAGTGCACGGAGTCCACTTTCGAATAAACGCAAAAGAGCACGCGCATCAAGTATTCATACGCTCGGCCCATACATGCGTAGAGCCCACCGCGTAACCCCTCTGTCACGTATAACAAGGCCTTAGGCTGCATTCATACTTTGCGGCAGCGTTTACGAGCGAAAATCAGCGTTTCGAGCGTCCGTCAGCGACTAGGCAAGTTTAAATACTTAGCGAACAGCAGCGCCCACCGCGTCTCGAGGGAATCGGAAAGTAATACCTATCTAGGGTATATCAGCGACCAGGAGTACGATAGTGTAGTGGTACGGTGCGCTTGCACACGCCACAACTCCCTACTTCCCCATAGTCTGCCAGCAGTCTGCTACCCGCCACTTCCCTATGTTTGCTGGTCGCTGGTTGGCGCTTGTAGACGCCTCGATATCGATACTTTCCTAGTCAGGGCGCTGGTGCACACTGGTAGACTCTCGTCGATATCTATACTTTATTGGTAGTTAACGCCAACGGATGCTCGAAACGCTGATTGGTGTTGGCTGGTGAACGCTGCCACAAAGTCTGAACGCAGCCTAACTTTTCACAACATATCTGATACCCTTCAATCAATGCCCATGGCGACGCTAGACAGAAATCTAAAAAAATGACCTTAGATTACTATTAGAATGACCCAGTGTTTATCAGCTTAAATGATATAATAATGTCTTGCAAGTTTGAGAAAAGTATAAAATAGTTCTGTTTCAGCGAACTCCTGCAGGAAAGTGGAAGCACGACAAGTTCCAAGACGAGAGCCGAGCTTTCCGAGCGAGAGGAGGAGCGATTGCTAAAGTGGTCGCGAATAATCCCAACAAGAAAGTGCGCGTCAATCTGTCCAATCTTGGACCCAACGTCGTCTCTGCAGATCTTGAGGTGTCTCAACGTTCCTTCGACGACCATCCGCGCCGCCGCTCCACGTGGACTAGCGAAACTTGGGCTAGGTCGTCGATCACGTCTTTTTTGGATGTCAATGCTTCAGTGGTGGAGAATTTCGGTTCCTCACGCATTTCTGTGGCAGAGTGACGACTTCTCTAATCCGCAGTGATGGTAAACGCTGATGGGCATCGAAGGAAACACTTATGGATTCGTAAGTGGCTTATGCTTTACTATGCCTCATATTTTAGGAACTTTTCGGTCCGTACAATATCGACACTGCAACGGTACACTTCAATGAGCAGGGGATCTCACTTGGCACTGGAGACGTTTATCTAAAGAGAAAGGATGCACTACAGATGTTCGAAGATTTCAAGGGTGTCTCTCTTGATGGTACGTGACGCTTGTTTATTACAATTATCTTGCAGTTGGTAAAATGCCAGGTTGGATCATACTATGCGACAGCGTCCACCGGCGGCCACCATTGTTTCGAGCGTCCGTCAGCGCCGTAGACTATGAAAGTCTAGATATCGCTTTAGCTAACGCCAGCGTCCACCATCAGTCAGGAAAATATGCATCGATCTGATAAGCGGCAGCGTCCAGTAGTGGAGAATATTGGAAGTAGGAGGGTCGCAGACTGTTGGTAGAGTATGGGGAGGTAGGAGGGAGCAGACTGTTGGAACAGGCGCCATGAAATTGTGGCGCGTGCAACCGCGCCGTATTACTGTGCGCTACCATAACTGAATTGCATAACTCTGTGCTATAGCAGTTGTACGGAGAGGTTGCCCACGCCGCAATTTCAGCATGCCTAATCCAACTATCTGCTTCCCCTACTTCTCCATACTTTACCAGCTGTCTGCTACCCTCCTACTTTCTCTCTACACCTGAACTCTGCTGGGCACTGCCGCAAAGTGTGCTCGTAGCCTTAGCGATCTGCTGTAGTTACCAAAACTCTTTCACCTTTTTAAAAACATATTTAAGTCATCATGCTTGACATGAACCTTAATCAAACCCATTGTTCATTGATTGTTATGTTCGTCCAAGATTCTCAGAATGTAAAAACACGGAGGACATTTTTCATAAAGTAGCTATTTTACAGGCAAATTGATAAAGATGTTGATTGTTGATGGAGGAGAGGGAGTTGCAAATGGCATTGAAAGCAGACTGAGTAAACTGCCTCGTCAGGCCACGCGCGGAATACAGAAGACGTTCAGGTACGTGGTTACCAAAGCTGGCATTGTGAGCTTCTCTGTATGCCTTGCTGTTCAGAAGGCCAAGTGGCGGTGTTTCTACATCTTTCCTCGATCGCATAGTTGATGACAAACCAAGACGAGGGGGTATGCGTCGTCGTGGGCTCCCTGGACGAGAAAGGAAATCAGTAAAATCTGTAGCAGAATTGGATGCCGAGTTGGAGTCATACATGAACAAAGGACGGCCCCTAGACTTGTAAAATTGTTTTGTTGTCACAGTTTTGTCTAATCTCATGTTTATTTGTGCTTTTGAATTAATTTACGGAGAACAAAAAATTCAATGTCAAGGTATTCATGCAAACAATTGTCGTATCTTTGTTGTTACTTGAAGTTATCGTTTGTATTGATTGCTATGAGCTGTTGGCTATATTCCATCAATGTTTTTGTCACAAATAAATACGGAACTTTATGTTCAGATATGCAATATGATGGCAGCGAGTTCAAAGTTGGATTAAAGACGAACTGTACCCTCACTTCCCTGGATTCAGGTCCTTGCCATATGCGAGGCCGGTCCGCAGCTGCAGTGCAGTGCCAATTTCTCCGCTCAAATCTGTACGGGAACGGGCTGGAAGGTAGAATTACCCGGGTGCTGATTCCGGGATGCGCCCGCGCTCGCATGGCCAGCCGCGCGCCTTACCGTAGCCTTCCCGACTGTAGTCCTCTAACTTCTCTTCTACTTTTCTCGCTTCTCTTACATCTGGTTGTTCTCCACCTCTCGATGAGTGATTGCTGAGACATTTCCTTACTGGCGCAAAAGCTGCAGGCGAATGACAGGCGGAGTCAGGGGTCACGCCATCGCGTTGTGATCATTTTCTGAAAATTACGATCCCCCTAATTCCATACTAAAATACGACCCCCTTTTTGGAGTTGGTACGACCCCCCTCCCAGCCCTCTGTCCCTTCCTCATCGAACCGAGCCGTCGAGCGGGGGGGGGAGTACTACTTTTTCCCAAAAATTCTGCTGTCGAGCCGGGGGAGGTCGTCAGCATTAAACTACCATTCAAGTGTCGAAATAGTAAGTGCGTCCGTGAACTTGAACCAAATACGACGCCCCCCCCCAAATGACCAAGTACGACCCCCTCCCCTTGCAGCGTCCATGAAACAAGAGAAAACACTTATCAAAAAAATTTTTCTCTGACCAAATGCAACCCCCTCCCTCCTCGCAGGTCCAAATACCACCCCCCCCCCCACCCTTGTATGACATCACTCACGATGGCGTAACCTGAGGCGGAGTCGGAATCTATGCTCGCAAGCCCCTCATTTTAGGCGAGCTCTCGCGTGACAAAAGTTGTTTTTGTAGATGTCAGCCAGTCTCGCACATAGCAAGGATGGTCCCTGGAGGTGAGTGAACAGTTTCCTTTAAAGAACCGTTAACAGTTGACCAGTTAGTTCTCAGAAGGTGCAGGCATTCGAACCATTCCAGGTAGTTGTCGCGGCTTGCCTGAAAAATACTCGTGAGCAGTGGTATAGAGTAACTTCTCCACTTTGAATCGTAATTGTCCCGTTAGGGAGCTGAATAGGATTGGCCCTACGAAGTGTAGATAACACGGATGGAAGGTATTGTGGTAGTAAAAGCGCAAGTCGAGAAGTGAACACACCGCCACTATGCTATTCGAACAGATTCAACGGGCATTCTGGCTCTGGACCAGGATCAAGCATACATCGCGGAATCGTCGGCGAAGAAGTCGTATTCGGCCTCCCTTCTGAGGGGAAGGGGTCGCATTTGCAGAGGAAGGGGTCCTAATACAGCAGGGATGTAGCTTGCAGGAGTGCTGCGTCCGGAAAGGAAGTCGATTGCAAGGAGGATTCCATGTAGGTGTTGTACAGCGCTTCTCTGTGCAGTTCCTGTTCACTACATGAGGAGCAGGAGTACGGGAGGCCTACCGAGGGTCCAATGGAAATGTGGGCTTTGCATAGGGGGGGGGGGCGTGGTGTCGAGTAAAGCTGTCTTTCAGCTGGAAATCCACGATGGGCGAATTTTTGCTATAGTCAAGCTACAGCAAAGGTGTTAGCGCAAAGAGGAAACTCTCTACTTATCGATGCCCTGTAGTACTACATGTCCTAAGCTATGTCCCAACAAAGCTATGGCCTTTGAAATAATGACTCGCGTTCGCTCTCCGCGTTATTTTTTGTGATTTTCCGTGACGGGGAATTCTTGCTGTAGGTGAGCTAGAAAATATACCACGTATACCCGAGATGGAGTAGGCGTGGCATCTGAGCATGGCACAGAACAGGTCACTCAAGGGATATTTCATTTTGAGACAACTGTCATCTTGTTCCGCATTGGATAGAGACACGATCACAATTGTTCCAAAATGGAAATATTTCTCCCAAAGCACAAAAACCGCCACGTTTAGTTGGAAAACGCAGTCACGCCTACCCCATTTCTAGGATTTTCGAGTGCGGCCATTACACACTGTTGGAGCTCCTTCGAAAGAGAAAACGCCTAGATTGCATACTGTGGGGCAACTTCCCTTCTGCCTTATGTTTTAACGAAGTCATTTCCAATTGAAAGGGCTGCCGTGTATGCTTGATAAGAGCTGTAGTGTATTTTCATGGAGCCTGCCCACAACATGAATCGTAATTACCGCTCTGCGAAAGATGTTTTCTAGCTGAAAGTATACTAGTGTATAAATGCAGTAGGCCGATAGCGCTCTGTTGTCTATATGCGCACTCCTGCAGATAGCTTAAAGGCAGTTGGCACGATGGTTTCCTACTTAGCCTAAAATGCTAGTAGGGCGCTGTATAGTGGGGAAATGGCGAAAGAACGGAGTGAAACGGTCAAAATCCGGCGAAGAAAAAGCCTCCGTTTCAGTGACTTGTAAATCGATTTCGGACGAGTTTCCCGTACGCATCTTGCCAATCACCGCTACCGAAGTACGGCTGCATATGTGTACCCGTATATGCATGCAGCATCACCGCCGCTTCATACCAATCCCTTTGCTTTATAATTTGCTCAGCAAATGAATGAATACGAGCGTCAGAAACGGTCGTCCGTTTGTGGCGGGCGGGCAAGGAAGGCGTTTGGGACGTAAAGTTGTTGCTCAATAGGGCGTTATAGAGGTACCCTCCTTGGAAAAGGCTTCACGCAGCGCCTGTCCGAGGTCACGGAATTCTGTTAAGCCAGTTGTACAAATCCTACACCTGTATAGCGATTTATCGTGCCAACTGCCTTTAAATCTGGCTTTGTGTTTGTTTCGTTTGGACGACGTCATTACAGATTATTTTCGAAGTTCACTTCATGCATTAGGTTGTTCGGAAGGAAATGCGCGTTTAAGTCTAGAAAACTTTTTTTATTATAAAAAAATTAAAACAAGACGCATCCAAAAGATAAATCTCCCATTCTATCGTGACTTGTTGCCAATGTTTATGCAAAAGAAAGGAATTCTTTCTTTGAGAACTCGACCGGCTGCGACTCAAAGAAGTTGGACACCCAGAGTTGGACTTCTTCGCGGTTTGTGAACTTTCTCTCGGCCAGGGAGTGCTGCATCGACCGGAACAGATGGTAATCGGATGGTGCCAGGTCTGGGCTGTATGGCGGATGAGGCAGGACTTCCCAGCCCAATTCCTCAATTTTTTTCCAAAGTGATTTTCGCGACATGTGGACGAGCGTTGTCGTGGAGGAGTTTTGTCGACGTCGTTTCGACACCTTGACGACGCAGTGCTTGATCCACGCGGTTCAATTGATCTTTTGTAGATGTAACGCGTAACGCGTCTGACGCCGATTCCGGAACTTCAAAATGAACATCAAAGCCTTTGCTATTCCCAACAGTCCGGGGTGCAGTGAGGCAATCACCTTTTTGCCGTGTAATATCCGGTTCGGAATTGTTTTTGGAGTGTCACGGTGTCCTAACCGCGTGTCTTTTTCGCGTTCGTAGCAGATCCATGTCTCATCTGATGTAAACAATAGAGTCGAAGAAACCGCTGTTCTTGGAGCGACGAAGAAGAATTCCGGCCATTGCCACTCGTGTTGCCTTGTTTGCGTCGCTCAGCTGGTGCGGCACCCACTCTTCCCAACTTTTTTTCCCAAAAAAAAACGAAGAGACATAGACAAAAATATATCAACAGATGCTAAAAATCTCTTTCTAATAGACAAAACTGTTTCGGAAAATCTTCTATAGTAGGAGAGAAATAAATGGACAAATTCAACGCGCTTCAACGCGCATTTCTTTCCGAACAACCTAATACATACTTCTTAGGTAAACTACTCCCTTCGGTTTCCAGTGTTTTTATTCGTTGGATTAGTCTGATGAATACTCCTAGAATATTCAGATACTCATTAGGTAGTATTAGCATAACAATATATACAGCTACATCCTGATGGGCACAGTAGGTACCTCCACACACTCCACGTTGCGGGGTCGTACGAACACCCCAATCTTTCCGACGGACGTGACGCTTGACCTTGCTCTGGAGTCGGAGACTGATAAGGCAATTCGTCCAGGTCGCGGAGCCCACTCTCGAAACGGTCTGTTGCATGTTGTGGGGATCCAGGCGGGGACAAAAAAGTGTAGATTTTCGCTGCGTTCTTCTGGGATACCAGGATGGAGCAGGGAATGTTCCACGAGTTCACTGCGAAGAGTTCACGAACTCATTGATGGGAAGCTTACCTGGTTTTTTTTTGTACGACAAGTTCTGGTGTTTTTGGAAACCTTTTTGTTCACACAAGAAATTCATCGAACATCCTCAACCTATTGCTCATCCTATGAGGCCTTATAAAAATGCGCAGCGAAAATGAACTACGCTTCTGCGATCAACGCATGGACCTCTACAACATGCAGCAAACCGTATACATGTTTTGAAAATGGGCTTCGCGGCTTGAAAGGCCCTCCTTGAGGGAGAGGGATGTGAAGGCCTTGGGGGAGAGGTTCTCGACATGGTTCACAAACCTTCTCAGTCATTGAAACCTAACGAACTGCCTTCACAGATACAGTATTGTTCATATCCGCGAAATGAGTCACAAAAGTGGGCTTTCAGGTAAAAAACTACAATGACGAGCGGCCTCTGTTTCTGTCAAAGTTGGTGAAAGGGCCACATCCAATAATTTCATTTCAGAGGAAGAGTACGACCCTAACAGCGACATGAGACAGTATGTTTTGCTAGCTTTATGGGTCCCATTCACAATGCAGACTGATGGGACAAGGGTCGTGTTGAAGCAACGCATTATGCGCAACAAGAGTATGGGGTTGTACGTTGCGCATTCGAATCACTTTGTTGGCTACCAGTTATGGTACTCCAATCACGGTTCTAAGCGAGCATTGGTCAAAGAATCTTAGATAAGGAGGGCCAGACAATGCCATTTTGCGACGAGCCCTGGATCACAGCGCATAACCTACTGTAATTCCTGGCTCATAATAAATGGGGTCATAGTTTACAGAGGCGCTAAGAGTGCGCATGCATGAGTTCGCAGCTCTAAACCTCCTCTCTCTCTGAGTCGTCTCTAAAATCTGAACGCTGCCGTAAGGTGGCGTCTAGCTCACGGAGGCGGAGCTAGCTAGTTGTCGCTAGATGTAGCGCTTTTATAAAGCACTTTCGGGTCGCGGGAGGAACCTGGTTTGCGGCTGTAGATTGCTTCACCTTACAGTGAAGGACTTTCGCATAGTGGGTAATGATGCGGTCTTTCGAGACAGGTGGCACGATAAATTCTCAAGACGTGTAAGATTAACACATTGACGACAACGCGAGTTTTTACTTTTTCGGCCTCGTGGGACGCGCTTTCTTGAACGCCACAAGCGCGGTACGCATACAATTCAAGCCGTCCCACGAAGCGCTTTTTGGAGATTGGATCGAAAAACCTGGTTTAGAGAGCAATTGTGAAGTAAGTCAATTATTTACAATGGAAAAATCTGGCTTGGCCAACTTTCTTTGCCCCAGGACCAGGAATTTGTCTGTAACCAAGTCTTTTTTTCATAAAAAACGCAAGACCGTGCTTTCCATAGGATTCAGAATCCTTCACCTTATATTTTTTTCATCATTATCAGTGTTATAATTGTCCGTATTTGTTGGCAAAGAGTTAAAGAGCAAATTCAGGCTAAAGTTGAGGAGCAAACCAGTCCAGGCAAATGGTGTTCTTTCCCCAAGAAGTCTTTGCTAAACTAGTGTGTACTGAATTATTCCATAGACTACGCGTTGTACAAGTATACTAAGGACTGAACTGTAGAATGAATATGAGAAAGTAAGCGAAAAATCATGCACTAGGGAAGACATGAATTTGTTGATCGTAATTCGTACATTCGCGCGGTTCCACGTGGCCCACAAAGCGCGCATTAAATGCGTATCACGCTGTCGTCAATATGTTAATACGTCTAGCAGGACAGAATTCGGCGCTTCTGGGCAAGCGCTGCGTGACGCCTCTCCCTTTTCAAGATACCTTCACAGCGACCTATCAAGCTGCAACATATCGGCCTGGAACGCCCACAAGTTCCGAACTACTGCTGATGTTCGTATCGCTTCATTTTCGATGTACTGCATGAAGCGGGAGGAGTGATATGTAGCAGCTGCGGTGGTGCATATATGGGTGCAGACATGCTGCCGTTTCTAAAGTAGTGGTTACTGGCAACAGGTAACTCGCCGGAAATCGCTTTCTGAGTCGTGTAGAACAAAGACCTTTCTGCAGGTTTCTTTAGTTTTACTTCGTTTTTTCGCCATTTTCCCCCACTGTAACCCCCTTCTCCCCTTTTGGACCGAGCACCTACCGTGTCTCACGCCTTCAAGTATGATCACGTCCGAAAACAGAGGAATGCCTACAACAAGAAGTCATGGATGCATGAGCTTCGACGCTTTCGGTATTATAAGAGTGTGACTACTTACGCCTCGGAGTTGCCGTATCACCTGACGCCCCACCGCTGAATTATAATGCGGAGTGGACGGCCAGATAAGTCTCCCACCGCCATGCCCATCTTCCAAACACGAGCAGTCCAAAAGAAGAACACACAGAACAAACGAAGTCACCTTGCTCGAAGACCGAAATCAATCCTTCTGCCCGAGTGCATTTACGAAAAGCTGGCCATTAGGGTCAGGTGTTTGCTTGACTTCCTTGGATTCAATAACCATCGCAAAATCACATGATAGCCCACCCACCTGATCATCGATTTACTGGAAGGCATGAAAATAGGTCACTACCTTGGCATACTGGCCAGGTTAGTAAGAACTTCAACTTGAGCGCTCACTTTTGGAATACTACTACCAAGGGACTTGTTTGGAGAGACCTGGTTCTGTTTACAGATATTTCTAAGATCAAATTTCTTTCGAAAAAAGTAGACAGAGCACACGTCGCTGCTATGAGCCTAACATATGTAACTTCGAAATGCTCGGATAATTCATGATAGACTCATAGTGCTGGCCTTTTTTGTACTGACAGATAGGAATGTGTTGGTAGTATCGTCTGCCTGCGCGAGCTGCATACTTTGAGTCAAAGTTGGCACTGTATGCACTTTGAAGGCAACTGGCACGATAAATCGACAAGGCGTACAAGGTAGACCGCTCAGCACAAAAGAATTATGCCCCTCAGCAGCTTTGTGTAGCGCCTTTTCGAAACAAGGGCACCGTTATAGCGCCTTAATAAGTGCGACATGCAACCCAGACCACCGCAACCGCCCGCCCACATATGGCCGCGCAGTCACATCAGCGGTCATCATCATAGCTTCCTAT
>MU912161.1:0-17092 GCA_036418165.1 Cooperia oncophora | reverse complement strand
TGCCAGGTTGGATCATACTATGCGACAGCGTCCACCGGCGGCCACCATTGTTTCGAGCGTCCGTCAGCGCCGTAGACTATGAAAGTCTAGATATCGCTTTAGCTAACGCCAGCGTCCACCATCAGTCAGGAAAATATGCTCATCGATCTGATAAGCGGCAGCGTCCAGTAGTGGAGAATATTGGAAGTAGGAGGGTCGCAGACTGTTGGTAGAGTATGGGGAGGTAGGAGGGAGCAGACTGTTGGAACAGGCGCCATGAAATTGTGGCGCGTGCAGCCGCGCCGTATTACTCTACCATAACTGAATTGCATAACTCTGTGCTATAGCAGTTGTACGGAGAGGTTGCCCACGCCGCAATTTCAGCATGCTTAATCCAACTATCTGCTTCCCCTACTTCTCCATACTTTACCAGCTGTCTGCTACCCTCCTACTTCCCCATTCTCTCTACACCTGAACCCTGCTGGGCAAGGCTTAGCGATCTGCTATAGTTACCAAAACTCTTTCACCTTTTTAAGAACATATTTAAGTCATCATGCTTGACATGAACCTTAATCAAACCCATTGTTCATTGTTTGATTGTTATGTTCCTACAAGCTTCTAGATGTAAAAACACGGAGGACATTTTTCATAAAGGTAGCTATTTTACAGGCAAATTGATAAAGATGTTGATTGTTGATGGAGGAGAGGGAGTTGCAAATGGCATTGAAAGCAGACTGAGTAAACTGCCTCGTCAGGCCACGCGCGGAATACAGAAGACGTTCAGGTACGTGGTTACCAAAGCTGGCATTGTGAGCTTCTCTGTATGCCTTGCTGTTCAGAAGGCCAAGTGGCGGTGTTTCTACATCTTTCCTCGATCGCATAGTTGATGACAAACCAAGACGAGGGGGTATGCGTCGTCGTGGGCTCCCTGGACGAGAAAGGAAATCAGTAAAATCTGTAGCAGAATTGGATGCCGAGTTGGAGTCATACATGAACAAAGGACGGCCCCTAGACTTGTAAAATTATTTTGTTGTCACAGTTTTGTCTAATCTCATGTTTATTTGTGCTTTTGAATTAATTTACGGAGAACAAAAAATTCAATGTCAAGGTATTCATGCAAACAATTGTCGTATCTTTGTTGTTACTTGAAGTTATCGTTTGTATTGATTGCTATGAGCTGTTGGCTATATTCCATCAATGTTTTTGTCACAAATAAATACGGAACTTTATGTTCAGATATGCAATATGATGGCAGCGAGTTCAAAGTTGGATTAAAGACGAACTGTACCCTCACTTCCCTGGATTCAGGTCCTTGCCATATGCGAGGCCGGTCCGCAGCTGCAGTGCAGTGCCAATTTCTCCGCTCAAATCTGTACGGGAACGGGCTGGAAGGTAGAATTACCCGGGTGCTGATTCCGGGATGCGCCCGCGCTCGCATGGCCAGCCGCGCGCCTTACCGTAGCCTTCCCGACTGTAGTCCTCTAACTTCTCTTCTACTTTTCTCGCTTCTCTTACATCTGGTTGTTCTCCACCTCTCGATGAGTGATTGCTGAGACATTTCCTTACTGGCGCAAAAGCTGCAGGCGAATGACAGGCGGAGTCAGGGCACGCCATCGCGTTGTGATCATTTTCTGAAAATTACGACCCCCCTAATTCCATACTAAAATACGACCCCCCTTTTGGGAGTTGGTACGACCCCCCTCCCAGCCCTCTGTCCTTCCTCATCGAACCGAGCCGTCGAGCGGGGGGGGGAGTACTACTTTTTCCCAAAAATTTGCTGTCGAGCGGGGGAGGTCGTCAGAATTAAACTATCATTTTCAAGTGTCGGAAATAGTAGTGCGTCCGTGAACTGACCAAATACGACCCCCCCAAATGACCAAGTACGACCCCCCCCTTTACAGCGTCCGTGAAACAAGAGAAATCAACTATCAAAAAAATTTTTCTCTGACCAAATACGACCCCCCTCCCTCGCGGTCAAATACGACCCCCCCTTGTGATGATCACAACGATGGCGTACCCTGGGCGGAGTCCGGAATTCTATGCTCCAGCCTCATTTAGGCGAGCTCTCGCGTGACAAAAGTTGTTTTTGTAGATGTCAGCCAGTTCTCGCACATAGCAAGGATGGTCCCTGGAGGTGAGTGAACAGTTTCCTTTAAAGAACCGTTAACAGTTGACCAGTTAGTTCTCAGAAGGTGCAGGCATTCGAACCATTCCAGGTAGTTGTCGCGGCTTGCCTGAAAAATACTCGTGAGCAGTGGTATAGAGTAACTTCTCCACTTTGAATCGTAATTGTCCCGTTAGGGAGCTGAATAGGATTGGCCCTACGAAGTGTAGATAACACGGATGGAAGGTATTGTGGTAGTAAAAGCGCAAGTCGAGAAGTGAACACACCGCCACTATGCTATTCGAACAGATTCAACGGGCATTCTGGCTCTGGACCAGGATCAAGCATACATCGCGGAATCGTCGGCGAAGAAGTCGTATTCGGCCTCCCTTCTGAGGGGAAGGGGTCGCATTTGCAGAGGAAGGGGTCCTAATACAGCAGGGATGTAGCTTGCAGGAGTGCTGCGTCCGGAAAGGAAGTCGATTGCAAGGAGGATTCCATGTAGGTGTTGTACAGCGCTTCTCTGTGCAGTTCCTGTTCACTACATGAGGAGCAGGAGTACGGGAGGCCTACCGAGGGTCCAATGGAAATGTGGGCTTTGCATAGGGGGGGGGGCATGGTGCGAGTAAAGCTGACTTTCAGCTGGAAATCCACGATGGGCGAATTTTTGCTATAGTCAAGCTACAGCAAAGGTGTTAGCGCAAAGAGGAAACTCTCTACTTATCGATGCCCTGTAGTACTACATGTCCTAAGCTATGTCCCAACAAAGCTATGGCCTTTGAAATAATGACTCGCGTTCGCTCTCCGCGTTATTTTTTGTGATTTTCCGTGACGGGGAATTCTTGCTGTAGGTGAGCTAGAAAATATACCACGTATACCCGAGATGGAGTAGGCGTGGCATCTGAGCATGGCACAGAACGGGTCACTCGTGGGATATTTCAGTTTGAGACAACTGTCATCTTGTTCTGCATTGGATAGAGACACGACCACAATTGTGTCAAAATGGAAATATTTCTCCAAAAGCACAGTAACCGCCACGTTTAGTTGAAAAACGCAGCCACGCCTACCCCATCTCTAGGATTTCGAGTGTAGCTGTTAAGCTCATTCGAAAGAGAAAACCGCCTAGATTCATACTGTGCAGACTTCCCTTCTGCCTTATGTCTTAACGAAGTTCATTTCCATTGAAAGGTGAAGAATTCGCGTACGCACGAAATCTCCTGCGTTTATTTTCCAGCGGGAAGCTGCCGTGTATGCTTGATAAGAGCTGTAGTGTATTTTCATGGAGCCTGCCCACAACATGAATCGTAATTACCGCTCTGCGAAAGATGTTTTCTAGCTGAAAGTATACTAGTGTATAAATGCAGTAGGCCGATAGCGCTCTGTTGTCTATATGCGCACTCCTGCAGATAGCTTAAAGGCAGTTGGCACGATGGTTTCCTACTTAGCCTAAAATGCTAGTAGGGCGCTGTATAGTGGGGAAATGGCGAAAGAACGGAGTGAAACGGTCAAAATCCTGCGAAGAAAAAGCCTCCGTTCTCAGTGACTTGTAAATCGATTTCGGACGAGTTTCCCGTACGCATCTTGCCAATCACCGCTACCGAAGATACGGCTGCATATGTGTACCCATATATGCATGCAGCATCACCGCCGCTTCATACCAATCCCTTTGCTTCATAATTTGCTCAGCAAATGAATGAATACGAGCGTCAGAAACGGTCGTCCGTTTGTGGGCGGGCGGGCAAGGAAGGCGTTTGGGACGTAAAGTTGTTGCTCAATAGGGCGTTATAGAGGTACCCTCCTTGGAAAAGGCTTCACGCAGCGCCTGTCCGAGGTCACGGAATTCTGTTAAGCCAGTTGTACAAATCCTACACCTGTATAGCGATTTATCGTGCCAACTGCCTTTAAATTCGGCTTTGTGTTGTTTCGTTTGGACGACGTCATTACAGATTATTTTCGAAGTTCACTTCATGCATTAGGTTGTTCGGAAAGAAATGCGCGTTTGAGTCTAAAAACTTTTTATTATAAAAACGAAATTAAACAAGATCAATTCAAAAGATAATCTCCATTACTATCAATGACTTGTTGCCAACGTTTATGCAAAGAATGGATTCCTCTTTCGAAGAACTCGGCCGGCTGCGACTCAAAGAAGTTGGACACCCAGAGTTGGACTTCTTCGCGGTTTGTGAACTTTCTCTCGGCCAGGGAGTGCTGCATCGACCGGAACAGATGGTAATCGGATGGTGCCAGGTCTGGGCTGTATGGCGGATGAGGCAGGACTTCCCAGCCCAATTCCTCAATTTTTTTCCAAAGTGATTTTCGCGACATGTGGACGAGCGTTGTCGTGGAGGAATTTTGTCGACGTCGTTTCGACACCTTGACGACGCAGTGCTTGATCCACGCGGTTCAATTGATCTTTGTAGATGTCCGCCGTAACTGTTTGACCCGAATCCAGTACTTCAAAGTACACCAAACCTTTGCTGTTCCACCAAACACAGAGCATCACCTTTTTGCCGTGTATATCCGGTTTCGGAGTCGGTTTTGGAGTGTCACCGGCGTCTAACCACTGTCTTTTTCGCGTTGCGTTGTCGTAGCAGATCCATGTCTCATCTGATGTAACAATAGAGTCGAAGAAACCGCTGTTCTTGGAGCGACGAAGAAGAATTCCGGCCATTGCCACTCGTGTTGCCTTGTTTGCGTCGCTCAGCTGGTGCGGCACCCACTCTTCCCAACTTTTTTTCTTCAAAAAAAGCAAAGTAGACATAGACAAAAATATATCAAAAGATGCTAAAAATCTCTTTCTAATAGACAAAACTGTTTTGAAAAATCTTCTATAGTAGGAGAGAAATAAATGGACAAATTCAACGCGCTTCAACGCGCATTTCTTTCCGAACAACCTAATACATACTTCTTAGGTAAACTACTCCCTTCGGTTTCCAGTGTTTTTATTCGTTGGATTAGTCTGATGAATACTCCTAGAATATTCAGATACTCATTAGGTAGTATTAGCATAACAATATATACAGCTACATCCTGATGGGCACAGTAGGTACCTCCACACACTCCACGTTGCGGGGTCGTACGAACACCCCAATCTTTCGCGACGTGACGCTTGACCTTGCTCTGGAGTCGGAGACTGATAAGGCAATTCGTCCAGGTCGCGGAGCCCACTCTCGAAACGGTCTGTTGCATGTTGTGGGGATCCAGGCGGGGACAAAAAAGTGTAGATTTTCGCTGCGTTCTTCTGGGATACCAGGATGGAGCAGGGAATGTTCCACGAGTTCACTGCGAAGAGTTCACGAACTCATTGATGGGAAGCTTACCTGGTTTTTTTTTGTACGACAAGTTCTGGTGTTTTTGGAAACCTTTTTGTTCACACAAGAAATTCATCGAACATCCTCAACCTATTGCTCATCCTATGAGGCCTTATAAAAATGCGCAGCGAAAATGAACTACGCTTCTGCGATCAACGCATGGACCTCTACAACATGCAGCAAACCGTATACATGTTTTGAAAATGGGCTTCGCGGCTTGAAAGGCCCTCCTTGAGGGAGAGGGATGTGAAGGCCTTGGGGGAGAGGTTCTCGACATGGTTCACAAACCTTCCCAGTCATTGAAACCTAACGAACTGCCTTCACAGATACAGTATTTTCATATCCGCGAAATGAGTCACAAAAGTGGGCTTTCAGTTAAAGAAACTACAATGACGAGCGGCCTCTGTTTCTGTCAAAAGTGGTGAAAGGACCACATCTAATATTCAGAGGAAGAGTACGACCCTAACAGCGACATGAGACAGTATGTTTTGCTAGCTTGTTTATGTTGGTCCCATTCACAATGGAGACTGATGGGACAAGGGTCGTGTTGACAGGGTACAGCATCGTTGTGTCAAACCCATGGGGGGGGGTCGTACTTTTGCTCTGGGAGGGGGGGGGTCGTATTTGGAAGACAAATTTATTTTGATAGTTGATTTTTTTCTTGTGGAAAAGGGGGGTCGTATTAATTTTTTATATACACTATATGTATTTTGTACGCCCGTGGGGTATACGTTGCATAGCGATTATATACCTCCGCCCGGGTGGACAGCTTTCTACTACCAGTTATGGTACTCCAATCACGGTTCTAAGCGAGCATTGGTCAAAGAATCTTAGATAAGGAGGGCCAGACAATGCTATTTTGCGACGAGCCCTGGATCACAGCTCATACCCCCTGTATTCCTCATAATAAATGGGGTACATAGTTACAGAGCGCTAGAGTGGCACGCATGAGTCATCGCTAAATCTGAATGCTGCCGTAAGGTGGGTCTAGCTCACGGAGGCGGAGCTAGCTAGTTGTCGCTAGATGTAGCGCTTTTATCAAGCACTTTCGGGTCGCGGGAGTAGAACCTGGTCTGCGGCTGTAGATTGCTTTACCTTCTACAGTGAAGGGCTTTTGCATAGTGGGTAATCGCGGATGCGGTCTTTCGAGACAAGTGGCACGATAAATTCTCAAGACGTGTAAGATTAATACGTCTAGCAGGACATAATTCGGCGCTTCTGGGCAAGCGCCGCGTGACGCCTTTTCCTTTTAAGATACCTTCACAGCGACCTATCAAGCTGCAACATATCGGCCCGGACGCCCACAAATTTCCGACTGCTGCTGATGTTCGTATCGCTTCATTTTCGATGTACTGCATGATGCGGGAGGATTGATATGTAGCGGCTGCGGTGGTGCATATATGAGTGCAGACATGCAGCCGTTTCTAACGTAGTGGTTACTGGCAACAGATAACTCGCCGGAAATCGCTTTCTTAGTCGTGTAGAACAAAGACCTTTCTGCAGGTTTCTTAAGTTTTATTAGGGTGTCCACAAAGTTCGTTGGCCATTTGTAAACAGCGTCGCGTTACGCAACGCGTTGTGATTTTGCATAATGATTTCGCAATACTGAAAGTACTCGCGATGGGCTATCTTCTGAGCTAGCTAGCTCTAAATTTCCTTTCCTGATCTTTCCACAATAAAGCAGTGAAGATGAGTGATAGTTGCTGGACTACTACAATCTGGACATCTCCAGACGTCAGGCCACGACCAGGATGCGTCAGCAGTTTGGTGATAACACCCCTTCTAAGAACTGGATGTCAAAATGGGGGACTCGCTTCACCAATGGAAACTATGGCATCGAAGATATGCCGAGGTTTCTGGTTCTCTCGTCACGGCGTCGTCCACTATAGCATCCTACCCAACAATGCCACAGTGACGGCAGAGACCCTCTCTAAAGAATTGCAGGAGGTCAAGGTGAAAGCTGCCGCCTTGTCCCAGAAACTTGCAAATCCGTGGTTGCTCTGGGACAACGCGCGCCCCCACAAAGCGAGAGATACTCAGGCCGTCCTGGACAGGCTGGGCATCAAGACGTCACGCATCCACCATATAGCCCGGACATCAGTCTATGCGATTACCACATCTTCCGGTCCATGCGAAACTTCCTGGACGGAAAACAGCTGAAGAACGAGCGCGACCTCGAGGACGTGATCGAGGACTTGGGCGAGTCGCGGCTGGCCGGCTTCTGAGAGGATGGAGTTGCCTCTCTACCCGATCGTTGGCGAAAGGTGGTGGGTATGCATGGAGATTATATCATGGACCGGTAAGTTCAACTTGGTGAGTTATCTTCATAAGCTCTGCAAAAAACGAATGGCCAACGAACTTTGTGGACACCCTAATACTTCGCTTTTTCGCCATTTTTCCACTATAGCCCCGTTCTTCCCTTTTGGACCGAGCACCTACCGTGCCTTACGCCTTCAAGTATGATCACGGCAGCCTGTTTATAAGAAGGTGACTGTTCTTACGCCTCAAAGTTGCCTGTATCACCTGACGCCCCGCTGATTATCGAATTCCTGGAGTGGACGCCAGAACGTCTCCACATGCCCATCTTCCAAACACGAGCAGTCCAAAAGAGAACACACAGAACAAACGAAGTCACCTTGCTCGAAGACCGAAATCAATCCTTCTGCCCGAGTGCATTTTTAACGAAAAGCTGGCCATTAGGGTGCCAAAAGTCCAGGTGTTTGCTTGACTTCCTTGGATTCAATAACCGTCGCAAAATCACATCATAGCCCACCCACCTGATCGTCGATTTCTTGGAAGGCAATGAAAATGGGTCGTTACCTTGGAATACTGATAACAGTAGGTTAGTTAGAACTTCAACTTGAGCGCTCACTTTTAATAAACCAGTCGCCTCGCCGGCTGACGCCGGCGTGGCTCCTTCTGATACGGCCCGGCTGCGCCGGGCGGGCGCGGCTTCGCCGGGCGGGCGCGGCTTCGCCGCGCGTGCTTTCTTTCACATATTTCTAGATTCAACTGATATCCCCTTTTGTTCTGTACTCCACTTTTTTCCGGTGTCTGAAGTACTCTTGAGCTATTTTACAGATTCTTCGTCTGACTCCGCCCACCTCGGAGCAGGCCCGCCCACAATGTTTGTGCCCCACAATCCTCACCGACGACCCTCTGCTGACCTTAATCCACTTTTTTCCGGTGTCTGGAGTGTTCTGGAACCGTTTTACAGACCTTTTTTGTCTGGCTCCGCCCACCTCGGAGCAGGCTCCGCCCACAATTTTTTTGCCCTACAATCTTAACCGACGACCCTCTGCTGAACTTAATCCACTTTTTTCCGGTATTTGGAGTGTTCTGGAACCGAGCTACAAACTTTTAAAATGAATACCCTGCGATTTAGGGCAAGCTCCGCCCACTGTGGGCGGGTCTCAACACACTTTGAGCGTGCCCTATATTCGCCAGATATTTACATTCTACACTGAGTTTTTTGCGACTTCCAAACACTCTCGCGAACCGGGTTACTGAATTTTGCGAGAAGCACCGCCCACCTTGAGTACGCCCCGCCCATTTAGGGTGTACCTGCCACAGTTAGTCTGGCGACTCCTTACTAACCTTATTCCCTTTTCCCCATCTTTAAGCTGCTCCGGAAGCGAATTATGAACATTTTTCTGCGGAACCCCAAACTTTCGGCGAGTGCCCCGCCCACTGTGGGCGGGGCTTCCCATAGGTCAAGTGTGCTTTTTATTTCTTGTCCCATGCCCTACCCATCCCCACCTTGACCGACCTCTCCAAGTCGTTCTTCAGGTCGAACCGAATTTCCGGACAGACAAACTTACAAACAAACAAACAAACAAACAAACAAACAGACGAAGCGAATTATATATATGGGGTGACAAGTCGTTCTTCAGGTCGAACCGAATTTCCGGACAGACAAACTTACAAACAAACAAACAAACAAACAAACAGACAAAAGCGAATTATATATATGGGGTGATACTACTACCAAGGGACTTGTTTGGAGAGACCTGGTTCTGTTTACAGATATTTCTAAGATCAAATTTCTTTTGAAAAAAAAGTAGACAGAGCACACGTCGCTGCTATGAGCCTAACATATGTAACTTCGAAATGCTCGGATAATTCATGATAGACTCATAGTGCTGGCCTTTTTTGTACTGACAGATAGGAATGTGTTGGTAGTATCTTCTGCCTGCGCGAGCTGCATACTTTGAGTCAAAGTTGGCACTGTATGCACTTTGAAGGCAACTGTCGCGATAAATCGACAAAGCGTACAAGGTAGACCGCTCAGCACAAAAGAATTATGCCCCTCAGCAGCTTTTGCATAGCGCCTTTTCGAAACAAGGGCACTGTTATAGCGCCTTAATAAGTGCAACATGCCGACCCAGACGCCCACCGCAACCGCCCGCCCACAAATGGCCGCACAGTCACATCAGCGGTCATCATCATAGCTTCCCTTATGAGTACGACTATGATGATGTGCTGCTACGTGCGGCTGTGGGCACGATGCCGACAGGAAATTCGTCCAGGAATGCTCGTTTAGTCGCAAAGCAAAGGACATTTCGCATTTTTAGCCCCTCAACTTCGCTTTTTTGTCATTTCTCACAATATAGCACCCTTGCTATCATTTTTGAGAATATGGCAAATTATAGCCCTTCATGCCTTTGAGGGTGTGCGTGACTGGAACCGCTTCGATTCAGTGAGCAATATAGAATGACGTGATGAGGCCTAGAGAGAAACTTGGACTAATGCGAGTGTGTGCTCACCATCAGTCGCGAAGATACGCTAGTCTCCGCTTCTACTTACCTGATACTTCCTGGAACGGGTCAGGTTCTTCAGTTGTTTCTGTCTCCCACTCAGCTTCACTCGGTTGAGGAACGAGGGTTGCGAACTTCTCCTGCTCTCCTGATTCAGTCGAAATTGGTGGCCTTCTCCACGGACCATCTGTTCCTATTGGAATTGGTCGTGACACACTTGAGTCGCCGTCAATCGGTTTCACATTCTCTTCCGACTCCCAAGGTCGTGGCAGAAATCCATCTGAAACAGAGAAATTCCTCTGAATTTTCAGCAAGCCCTACTTTGAGTAGACATGAAAGAACATTGAAGTGAGTCGAGCGCGATTCCCGATGCTTCAATTCTCCGCTTTCATACTTTGCAAAAGCGGAGAATCGAAGCATCGGGAATCGTGTAGTTGAGAGAATAGGGGACACTGCGGGAAAGGAATCTTTACTATCGACGATTCTCCAATCCCACCGATAATTTGAGGTATCCAGTCTTTTTGTGCGCGCTCTCCTATACATCCAGTTCCACGATTCTGCAGCGGCTTCCCCGATTTTGCCAATTTTCGTATTCTCCAGTTTCGCCACGAATGCGGCTCTACTTGAGTACACTCCCTATCCCTTAGCCAGAGTAGGCGTGGCATTTGAACATGGCACGGAACTGGTTACTCGTGGAATATTCCAGTCTGGGACAACTGTCATCTTGTTCTGTGTTGGACAGAGACACGACAACAATTGTGTCAAGATGAAAATATCTCACCAGAAACAGACACCTGCAGATTAAGTTGAAAAATGCGCCACCCCTACCCGATCTCAGGGATTTCGAGTATATGTATGTGGCGAATAAGATAAGACACATGGCCTTGCAAGCAAATAATTTTTCAAACCATGTACCATATCTGATTTGATTTAACTGGGTGTGGATGGAAAGCGTGATTGCTCCACACACACCTCAGGAAAAATACACCGATGGGTGGTTTGCTGTGCTTCCTATCCTACTTCGATAGCTTATTTATTATTTATTTATTTTTATTATTTGTTTTATTATTTATTATTCTACTTCGATAGCTTATTTTCCGGGGCATAAGGCTCATGTATTGACAAGGTCGCAAAGACGCACGCGACAACAACGCGCGTGAAAAATTTCTGAACATAGCAGCCGGTTCCTTAGTCTTCTAGCATCTTCCGATTGGTTTTCAAACAACTTTCATTGAATATAGGTCGTTCATATAGACAAGAACAAGCAAGAACATTTAAAAGTAAAGCGAAAAAGAAATACAGGCGACGTCCGAGGCGATGGTGCGCCTTGCATGGAGTGCGCTTCAGACCAAAAGTTAGGCTGCGTTTATACTTTGCGGCAGCGTAGCGTAGCGCTTCCAGCGTACGCCAGCGGCAGTGCCGGGGAGAGGATGGATATCGATCTAGCGTTCCCAGCGTCACCAGCGTAACGCTAGCGTTACGCCAGCGTTTCACCAGCGTTTTGCTAGCGTTTGCAGCGGCAGGGGAGTAGAGACTATGGGAGAGCTGGAGGGTACAAAACACATCGATTGCGCGTCTCTCACTCGCCCTCAGTCTCTACTATACACATCGATTGCGCGTCTCTTACGGCCACATAGTCTCTACTCCCCTGCCGCTGCAACGCTAGCAAAACGCTGGTGAAACGCTGGAGAAACGCTGGCGTAACGTGACGCTGGGAACCATCCATCTTCTCCCCGGCACTGCCACTACACTGCGTACTTTGTGGTAGCTAGCGTACGCTGGAAGCGCTACACTACGCTACCACAAAGTATAAACGCAGCCTTATTTGTTTTCTTTTTCAAAAGGAGACATAGTTATTAAAAAGGTAGAAGGGAGCGGATGTCGTTTTGACGCGATATTTATGAAGTGTTGTGACCGTCGTTACATAGAACCCTACTTACTTTACTTCCCCACCCACGACGCACTTCAACGCTACGGCTGGGCCTGGTAGAAGGAGTGATTCCCTTCATTCTAGGCTCAGCCTTAGCGGAGCGCAGATGATCGTAGTGTCCTCCATTAGCGCAGCGCCAATGAATGTCATATCGTAATCAGAATGTTAAATAACCCCTGTATACAAGTTTTCAGTGGATTTGGTGATCTAGGACTTCATAACTGAGCGCGTCCAAACGGCATCAGTCGGTAAAAGGCTTTAATGCTATGTTTCCCCAATAATTATCACAAATAAAAACTCGCAGTGTGAAGCAGTAATTTAAAATGCTGAGTTATGGGCAAAACGGTGATATACTGCTGAAACAGTTTACTGAAATGTAGAAGAACTAAGTTCGAGTCCTGGCTGAGGCAAATCAGTTTGCTCACGACCAGGGTTCAGCATCGAGATGGGTAGAATTGCGGTGTCAGTACCAGGGCACACCATCGTTGTGATGATCACAACGGGGGGTCGTATTTGACTGCGAGGGAGGGGGTCGTATTTGGTCTGAGAAAATTTTTTGGTAGTTGATTTCTCTTGTTTCACGGACGCTATAAAGGGGAGGGGTCGTATTTGGCCGTTGTTGAGAGAGGGACTGCCAAAGATCTATACAACTACTATTTCCGATAGTTGGAATGATGATAGTTCAATCGTGACGACCTTCCCCCCCCCAACCCACCTCCTTCGACGGAAAATTTTTGGCTGGAAAATCGTGGTAGGAAGTTGGGAAAATCTAGGAAAGTGGTAGGTAGCATGGGGAGGGGGGTCGTATTTGAGTAGAGGGAGTCGTATTTTTCAGGAAATGATCACAACGCGGTCAGTACGGCTCTCCCTCGAATGTTTTTTTTCTCCAGTGAGACCCCTCTCACAACTTCCCTACAATCTTACCAAGTTTTCCCACGAAGTTGCTGCCGAGCGGGAGGGGAGAGGAAGTGGATCGTTGGATAGGCCCGATCAACTGTTAGAAACACTAGTTTTTACCATTTTGCCATGCTACCTAGTAGGGTATATGGCGCATGAAAAGGCGAAATGAGAAAAATCTACAATTGGAAGAATTCACCCCGAGGCAAAATAAGATCCCCTCCCCCAGCAACCCCTACTCGACCCCCCCCCGCCGCCTAGTTTCATCTCGACGACGCTATATCCTGCTCGCAACACAGCTTTTGTTTCAAAAACGTGAGTCGAGAATTTCTTATGTCGATGTGTACGAAATGCGCCCAACGAAACCAGCCCAGCATGCCTTTCTTTCTGCATGAATAGCGCCTGATTATCATTCGTGGGTAAAGCAACGCCTTGTTGTATGCAACGTTTTAAAGTGCTGCCGTAAAGTTCAACGGCGTGTTTTGGATTAAATTGCCGCTAATGGTGTGAGTTTCAATCGGCCGATTAGTTTTTCTCCCACGAAAAGAGTAGAACAAGGGGGATCCATGAGCAAGTAGTGGGAATTCATGATGAAAATGCTCTCTGTTGGCTCCCAATTGTTGTTTCGTTAGCGCGACAAGGACCAATACCAACGGCGAACCACATGCATATCGGTGTTTTTCGCCTTATTGGCTTATTAGTGGTGGGAGGGGGCATTTGGCAACCAGCAAAATGCCCTCACAACTGCGCCCCTTATAACTTGACGGCCAAAAGACACTCGTGAAAAGTTTTTTAGTCACTTCAGGACTCTATGAGCACATTCCGTTGGGATCGATGAGTTTACATTGAACAGAGATAGAAGCAGGGTACAGCATCGTGATGTGTGAAATGGTAGTGCAGGTACGACCACCCCCCCCCCTTCCAACAGAGGGTGTCAGTACGACACCCCCCCCACCTAAGAGAGGGTCTCAGACCTCTCCCCTTCCCCAACACCTACCTACCAATTTCCCACATTTTCCTGCTTTTTCACCCAAAATTTTGCTGTCGAGCGGGGAAGGGGGGTATGTAGTACACATTAAACAAGAAAAATTTTCCCCGACGCAGTAAATTTCTTTCAAACGCTTCTCGACCCCCTCTCCCTCCCAACGACCAAATGCGCCCCCCCCCTCGGTAAAGTACGGCCTTACCTATGTGTTTCACACAACAATGCTGTACCCATGGATAGAAGTTCGTTATACGAACTCTTTCAAGATAGATCTTTCAAGAAGATGGTTCAAATCGTTTTAGCGTCACATTTATCGTTATATCTACTCAAAAATGCACCCGTGCAAATCTAGTACTGCCCGCACTTCGGCCGGAGTTTTCTATTCTTTGGAGGTGCAATCACATAAGAAGACTCCGAAGAGGCGCAGTTCGGCGACGGGGGCATTTTGCACTTTGCTGCTTCCCATCGACGTGTCGACCCATCTAGAGAGCTATTTCATGAGCTTACAAGAGTTGACAGGTTTTACCATGGTGGCTCGACGAGCTTGCTCCAGCTTCACAGAGTTCACAGGTTTCACCAGAGTGAGATTGTAAACCGGAACTAGTGGAGCAATGAAAGTGCAAAATGCCCTTCCCCTCTCGCCGAACAGCCCCTCCGAAGATCTATTCTGAAGCTTGAAAGACTTCACCTACTGTATCAGAAGATTCTGAGATCCAGCATGCTCAGGACATTCCATAGCTTCTAATATAAGTCTTCTGCTTTTCGGCTCAATGGAGCCCTCCCAATTTTTTGGAGTCTCGGAACATGCAGCGAAAATTGTGGTAATTATTCATATCAACCGATGGTTCTTAGACCAAACAAATACCCAGAGGTAAATATTCTCGAAGAAGCGCCTTACGCCTATATGCAAAATGATCCTCGCTATTCGTGAGATTTACATCGCCGTGCCACTTGTTGATGTGTGGTGTTTGGGGGGGGTGAGTAAAGACCCTTTTCCTCGACTTCAGGACGAATTATGTAACTTTACTAAACGTCCGAAGTGGACATTTTTCAACCATCAGTTCTAAGTCACCATGCATACGAATTCAGAAACTAACATCCTTCTGGACGAGCGCCATCGAGAGATTCTGCCACGCGACCGTGATTCGGTGCCTGAGTTCAGCGAGGTCGTTGATTTCTCCGCCACTGTAGACCACCCTGTTGAGCTCCGGTAATCGAGGGGGTTTAGGTCAGGTGACACACTTGGATATTCCGTCTTCCTTCAGGCACTCAGTGCCCTTCGGTAGGCGAGAGTTTTACACGCTCATCATGTGCTGGCAACCAGTTCTGAGCAGTACGAAGTTCCCAAGACGGTACAGGCGACGACATGAGGGCGGGATTTCTTCTCGAGTTGTTCGATGTAGCAGTTAGCGTTCACTTCAAACCGGGGTCCACGAAGAAAATATCGGTCTTCCCATTCCAGGAACTTCCGTCCATACCATCAACCCGCGCCTTGGCGACTGCGGTGAAGATGATATCCTGGACCGTAGCGACGTTGTCGGAGCTGCTCGATGTTGGAGTCTTCCAGATCAAGAGTGCTGGTCCCCAGGCTGTCCATGGGTGACTCCATACAAGAAGTTTCGCAGCTGTTTGGAGGTGACGTGAATTCCATAGGCCTTCTCCAGTCCGGCTGCGATTGGAGATGACTTCATTGGTGTACATGAAGGTGATGGACGAGAGCCTGCTCCTGCTTATCGAGGAACCTTGGGTATCTTCCGCCCTGGTACTCGTATCCACGTCTTCTCTCTGGGCTGCGTATTCTTTACTGATACGTGCCTCGGGCAATGTGTCTCTTTTTTGGCCCCTCCCTTGTTCATTCAACGTGGAATCGCTGCAGTCAGGGTCAAGCATCCGTAGAGGAATGCTCAACAGGATGTCGTTATGGGATCGCTGGAGAGGGAGGGGGGGGTCGTATTTAAAAGTCAGTAGCAAACAGAGCTGCTACAATGTGAGCGCGGGATAGGGCCAAGAGCGGAGCTAATGAATTGGCACTGTGGATTACCCATCTGCAAGAAAGGACTCGTTACCTGTAACTTTTCATCATCGTGAAGAGACCTTGAGGAAAAATAACTGGTTTCGACGCTTAGGGTTTTCTTTTGATTGGCGTATCATTTCGCATCGCGCTTGCCGATTCATCTGTGTAGAGTCACGTTCTACACGCATTGACTTCACTATCAGACTCTGAAAGCTGTTTCATGGGCCACGAGGACTTCAAATGCCCCGAGTGGAGGTCGAGTGCGTGGCTCACCACGCACCCTTACTATGAACTTGATGCAGTACGGGGGAAGAAATTGTTGAGGGCATAGCCTCTGGAGGTGTCTTTAACACGACTAACTCTTCATTGGTTAGGTTATCATCCGGGTTCATATAGCCAACACGGGAAATGCTCCCAGCCACGATTATCCTTAACGGGACATCTCGATCCCTGAAGAGGTGTGGATACTGACCACTTATGCGCATAGGTCGCCGGAACCGGCCACAAAAGCTGAATGAATCGTTCGTCATGCACCAATGCTTATGAGGTTTAGCGACAGTTCTCGTTCTTGTCAAGGACGCTTTCGCCAGAGTACACAAAAGTTGCGTCACAAAAAGAAGCGTCGAACAAGGCGATCACGAGGTTTTTGTTACGTAAAACCGATTTGAAATCGATGTAACACCTGGTGAACACCGAATCCCGACCTTGGTGCAGTTCAAGGATGATTTCACAGCTATCACTAAAATGGGATGATGGAACGACGACGAAATCAATGGGTTTGGATTCTAGCAAAGAAATATTGAATCACGAATTTTCAAATTTTCTTCATCTCACGCCGGTGATTCCGTAACTTTTCCTCAAAACAAGGGTCAGGCTCAGTGAAGTTTATGTCTTTTCTGCAGAAGTATCCCTTCGGCGACTCTGGTCGACTGCGCTCTGAGGCTAAGATTTTTCGGAAGAAGCACGCGGAGGGGCGCCCTGCTCCTTTCAACTACATTAGCACCATTTTGGGAAATAGACAAAACTGGTTACTATGAGCCTTATACGTGTATCATTGTATTTTGTTTGTTTGATGTATATCCTCATGCCACTGTATTTTCTCCACCCTATCTGCG
>MU912160.1:72736-98391 GCA_036418165.1 Cooperia oncophora | reverse complement strand
ACGGATCTGGATCGACTTGCAAGTTTGGCTGAAAGTTGAGTTCTAGGGGTAATTCGACCTCCACATGAATATCACATCCGCTCGGTCTGAAACCACCTAGAGCCCGCGCTACAGGCGCCGGCGCCATATTGGCGTCAAATGGCGCCATCGCTGAGAACTAATGCGGTATTCGTGATCAGGACATCAAATAACCCTACTATGCAACTTTACGTCGAATTTGGTGAGAAATGCGGCAGCGCCAAATTGGCGCCAGCGCCGTTTGAACGAAATCCTGTCCACGTGTTCTGTGCAAAATTACCCGATATGGTCAGCACCCATGATTATGATCTACCAACACGTGGCATTCCGCACGAAAAACAGCCAGTTGTTGCTTTCTTGTTCTGTAATGTTGTGCCCGAAGCTGGCGTATCCGTTGAGGGAAATCAGAGAACTAGGTAAATTGGCCAAACAGAAGCGTTTTAGGGACTCATATGAAGTGTTTTGAATAAAAGCAAAAATTTTCGAGAGTCAAGGATTCCAACATGCGACCTTGTGTCTCTGAAGCAGTGCGCCTATCCACTACGCCATCGACCGCTTGACGCACGCAGTTATCGTTCTCAACTTGCGAACAGAGCAGAGATTAAATGGTCCGTAACTCCCTTCAGAGAATCGTTCCGCAAATTCCGAGGGCAGATTTGGATTCAGCGGCTCAAGACACGTCCATACATACACCTCATTGCAAATGGCCGGATCGACCTGTTGAGGTTCCCTTGTTAGCAACGTTCCTTATCAGCCCCTATCAGTTGCTATCACCTCCTGTCACCCGCAGTCGATGTTCCCATCTCCCACTCTATATCATTTTCTGAAATCAACGCCTAGCTGATGCTGTGTCCCGCGTTATGAGTATGGTGACCTTCCCATTCTAACTCCCCTTATCAAATCTTATCAGCTGCTAGCACTTCTTGTCACCCACCAATAATAATCGTGTGCCATAGCCTATACCATACCTTGGAACTAACGTCCTGCTATGTTGTGACCCGCGCTATGGATTCGGCGACCATCTCCTTCTGACGCCTTTTATCAGATCTTATCAGCTGATATCACTTCCTGTCACCTATCGATAATGTTCCTGTCCCAACCCCTATATCATATTTTGGAACCAAGTTCTCACTGCTACTGGGACAGGCGCTATGAATTTCGTGACACACAGACAGACGCACACACACAACACACATACACACGGACAGACATACTTAGCGAATTATATACAGTAGGATTATTAGAACTTCATTGGAATTTGCATTCGATAAAATGTACTTAGTAATCGTGTTGTGCATTCTACTGTGATCAGCTTTAACTGAAGCTTTTCTATGCAGAGGCCGTGAGAGGATCCTCCAGGCGGAACCTTTTTCGACAGATTAGTAGTACTCTCACTGCCACTTGCATCAAAGTTCATATAATTGTCTCAGCTCCTGTCACGGGAAGTTGTTCACCACTCGTGTGGTGAACAACTTGAAGTAAATTCAGCGATTTTCACAATGTTTTATTGTTTAACTGAACATAGAGTTTCCATTAAATTTTGTTCGCTAAAGGGAAAGTTTGGAGCTATCTCTCTTGGGAGCTTGATTTGGATGAGGTGCGATGTTCCAGTCGCTTAATCGTAATACGGCTTGTCCTGCTCCTTGCCGACTTCACTCAGCTGACGGCTGTTCCTAGCATGTAAGCGGAAACCTTTCAATTACTTCAGGTTATTTTGCTAATATCCAGGTTCTGAGCGTTGGATCCGGAAATAGCAGGCAGAAGGAAGGAACCTTATCAGGAGAATGACCACAGCATGACACAAGCAGCGGAGCGTAGACGCGAACCCCTATAGAATCATGGTATGAGCGGCAAAGCAGATTGGTTGCTCTTGGACAAAGCATATCGGCCATCCCAGCACCAATGACCTGTGTCCAATCACCTATCCAAAAGCCTTACACGAAGCAAAATACTGCCGCTATGCGAGTTTCCCGGATCCCGTGACAGCCCTAGAATAGCATCGTGTCTAATGGCCAGTTTGATGTGTTTCGCGCCGATCGTGGACTTTCCAGCTGATCGGGGATTACTTTGGCCTTGCAAGGAATGTTCTGATTGCAGTGATTCCCAAATTTCCCAACTGGTGTCCCCTCGCTGACCTTTATCCACTTTTTTTCCATGTGTGAAGTGTTCTGGAACCGCTTTGCAGGTCCGTTGGTCTTTCTCCGTTCACCTTCGCGCAGGCTCCGCCCTTAAGTTGTGTATATTACTTTTCTCAAATGGTGACCCCTCACTGACCTCCACTTTTTTTCCCGGTGTGTGAAGTATTCTGGAACCGTTTTGCAGGTCCGTTCATCTTTCTCCGTTCACCTTCGTGCAGCTTCCGCCCACAACATGTGTGTCCTACACTTCTCAAACGGTGAATCTGGAACCATTTTCCAGCTCTCCCCCATTCGTCTTTCTCCGCTCACCTTAGCGCGGGCTCCGTCTTCAACGTGTGTGTCTTACATTTCTCAGACGGTGAATCTGGAACCCTTTTGCGGGACCGTTCGTCTGGCTAAAGCCACGTAGGCTCCGCTCACAACATGTGTATCCTACACTTCTCAAACGGTGAATCTGAAACTTTCGGATCGCCTTTCGTAGCGGTCCGGTTGGATTCGGCGGATGCTGGAAGATGTCGACAGTTCTCTCTGAACCCGGAGGTGACATCGGTTTCGACGGAGGCGATCACGTAGCCATCACTGCCTAGTGCGACGCTCACTGTAGAGTGGTATTCATTTCTTGCTCCCAAAGCCTGCGATCATGCAAAGGCACTCGCGAGGCGGTAAAGATGAGAGCGGCGCTTCCGTTGAGTCTCGCTGTAGCTTCTTCTGGCTGGTGTCGGGCAACGGCATGCGTGGTAGACGACCTTCTCGGACATGCGATGAGAGAGAGTCGCTCCAATCAGGGTACAGCAAAATTTGCCGCGTTGGGAAAAATTTTTCCCTGCTGTGTTGACTTTTCGAGCTTTTTCCCGTTTCACATTGGCTATATACCTACCCCCCCCCCTCCTTAAGTTGATGGCGCCTGCGAAGTTCTATACAACCACCATTTCCGACAGTTGAGAATAGTAGTTGGTTCTTGACGATCTTCGCCCCCTCCCCCCCCCCTCCCGCTCAAAGCAAAATTTTTGGTGAAAAACTGGAAAATGAAGTTGGGAACTCATGGGAAAGTGGTAGGTAGATGTTGGGAAAGGGGGAAGGTTTGCCGAGAATCTCTTTGAGGTGGGGGAGTCGTGCTGATACCACCATTTCAAGCATCACGATGCTCCAATTCCGAAGTTGGAAGCATCGGTGGCTACGATGATCGGTAGACGTGGGTCGTAATGAGTCAATAAAAGATCCGAGCTCATTGGTGCCTTGATCTTGTGGAATGGAGATCTGCACTACACGTGTAGACAGTATCCTCTTTGAAGCGACGTCTGGGGGGGAGTGGTAGGTGGGCAGATAGGCAAGCCATCGTCTGATAATCACAACGAGGTCATTTGGCCACGAGGAAGGCGGGGGGGTCGTAAGCGCAGAACACTTTCTGAAGTGGGGAGTGCAGCGACACTCAGATGTCGTACAGCTTCAATAATGAAAGACTGCCTGTAAAAAACACCTGAAGACAAAAAGAACCTGCTGCGTATAATGCCGGGGAACGGGCGATGACAGGAAATACGGTGGCCGCCCACAACGACGTCATGTATTAATATGAAGATGGAAGTACACTTCCGAACTTTTCTCATCACAGTGCACATCGGCTTGCACGGAGGAGACCCTATCTACAACACCATACGTGGGTGCCCTATGCATGGTGCATGACAGAGGTGATGCTAATCGGCTCCTTACGAACTATTTTCTGATATACATAACGAAAACATTTGCTTTAGAAAAATACCAAAGTGTTTAAATCAATCGGAAGTGGTACTGAGTCGTAAGGGTGGGTTCTTCGTGTTCCGAAAGTGGCCGCGACCACATACAGCGGGAATTTTTTTGATAGCAGGCCTAGGAATAAATGAAAGTCGTCTCGTGTGAAAATAGTAATCTCTGAAATTCCGGCGCTGTTCTGTTCTACAAATGGCCTTGCATGAGTATTGTTATAGCTGTTCAAAACGCAAGTGCTCTCACAAGGGAAGGACACCAACTCGTCATGGCCATTCAGAATGAGATGTATAGCCCTAGAAGCGGCTTCGGACGCTGATACCAGATCTGACTTCCAAATCTGCTAAGCGATCCTGGGTGAGAAGCAACGGACCTTTTTTGCTACCGTGCTCAACCACTGCGATGGACCCCCTGCCCATGCGTTTGCGCTTCTGTGAACCACTCGTAACACAACTGTTGCCGTGGCTCGATGGCGCAGCAGGTAGGTGTATGGCCTCATAGTTGTGCGACGGAGGTTCGGATCCTTGATGCATATTAGAGTTTTGCTTTTTCTTCAAACCTATCAACAAAATTGGGAAGTAGTTTTGCCGCACCGGCTTTAGGGACACCCAGACATCTCCTGCCTCTTATTTGACCCTCTGTGTGATTTTTTAGAGGGGTTGAATTTGATTTCAGTGAAAGCATTCATATTTGATAGTATCTCAACTCAACTTCCGCAAGTGGTATTCGGCAGCAATGAAGCGGAACCTGCTCTTCATGCATGGAAATGAGCGGCTTTTCTTTGCACTAAAACGTAGAAGAGTTTATGGCTTCACTCACCTTAAACCATACATATACAGGGGGGGGCCAAAAAAAAAAAGTCATTCCGGCCGAGTCACATATGAGCGAAGTTTTCGCAGCCCAGACAGAGGAAGTGGATATGAGTACCAGGGCGGAAGATACCCAAGATCTTCCTCTATAAGCTGGAGCAGGCTGCCGCCAATCGCCTTCATGTACGCCAAAATATGAAGTCATCTCCAGTCGCGGCCTGACTGGAGAACACCTTTGGAATTCACGTCGCCTCCAAACAGCTGCGAAACTTCTTGAATGAAGTCATCCACAGATAGCTACCTGGAGGTCAGTACTCTTGATCTGCAAGACCCCCCACATCGAGCAGCTACGGCAACGTCGCTACGGTCTAGGACATCATCTTCACCGTATTCGCCGAGGCGCGAGTTGATGGTATGGACCGGGGTACCTGGAAAGGGGAAGACCGATATTTTCTTTGTAGACCCCGACTGAAGGTGAGCGCTGGCGGTTACATCAAGTAACTCGAGAAGAATATCCTCCCTACATGTGGTCGCCCGTACCTTCTTGGAGACCTTGTGCTGCTACAGGTTTGGGTGCCACCACATGGAATCAAAGGGTTTTGGAAAAACTCCCGCCTACTCGGAATGGAAGAACGTTGAGTACCTGGAAAAGATCTAGTATTTAAGCGGGGTCCTGAACTAAACCCCCTCAATTACTCGGTTCGGGCGGAGCTCAACAGGGTGGTCTACAGTGGCGGAGAAATCAACGATCTCGCTCAACTCCGGTACCCACTCACTTTCGCGCGGCCGAATCTCTCGATGGCGCTCCTCCAGAAGGCTGCGGAGTATCATTATAGTATTTAATGTGCTCTTTAATATGGTAGTAAAAATGTCCGATAAAAATTTAATAAAGTGTAACTTATAGCGCCTTGAAAGTCATGGAGGCAAAATGACTTTTTTTTGGCCCCCCCTGTATACTATGCCATGGAGTTGTACAAAGTGAGAGTCCATGAGTAAACAATGAGACTACCAAACTACTTTTTCTATCGGAACCTCCATATTCCCCAAAAGTGACTGAAGCTGTTCTTCTAGCTCTGAGGGAACTTTCTTCATCGCCATAATCAGGTGACCAGAGGGAATCCGTATGGTCGTCCTCTACGAAGCTATCTTCCTTGCAGTCGATTATAAGATTGTTGTGTGCCAGTGCGTCGCGCAAAATAGCAGAGACGCTATCTGCGATCTTCCTCTCTTTGCGGGATTGCGATCGAACAGTGCCGCAAGATCCAAACTCTTTCACTAGGTCTGATAGCACCAGAGTCGTGTCGAACCAGGGCACATCGTTGTTGGGCAATCCCCAATAAGGGGTGGGTCGTATGCAGAGGGTGGGTCGTATTTGGCCGCCAGGAGAGCGGGGGTCGTATTTGGCCTGGGAAAAATTTATTTTGGTAGTTGATATTTCACGCTTCATGGAAGGGGGGGGGGAGATCGTACTTGATCATTGTTGGGAGGGGAAGTCGTATTTACGTTTTGGCGTTGTCCTATTAACATTCTCCATTATTGTAGGGCACGGTCGCAGAGCTGTTGGCTCGACGTTGTGGAGACAGTGGGTGAATAGAGCTACGAGATTCCAAATATCTCGCTGGCCCACACACGTTGTCATCCTACGGGATGGTGAAATCTTGCAATTCATCTGCTTCAGGCAGATATGCTGTATTTGATCCCTTGCTCGAACGAGTTAGGTAAAAGTAATTTTCCATTTTTCTGAAAATCGTTTGCGGGGCTCAATAAAGAGCAGGGAGGGTCTTGGTGATCGGACAGGTAAGCTAAAACTACTCCCCAAGTGTTTAGCATGCGTTTCAAGAAAAAGCAAAACTACGGAAATGCATCAAGGATCCGAACCTCCAACCCACAACCATGAGTCCATATACCTGCCTGCTGCGACATCGAGCCACGGCGACAGCTGTGTTACGAGTGGTTCACAAGCGCAAAGCATGGGCAGGGGGTCCATCGCAGTGGTTGAGCACGGTAGCAAAAAAGGTCCGTTGCTTCTCACCCAGGATCGCTTAGCAGATTTGGAAGTCAGATCTGGTATCAGCGTCCGAAGCCGCTTCTAGGGTATACATCTCATTCTGAATGGCCATGACGAGTTGGTGTCCTTCCCTTGTGAGAGCACTTGCGTTTTGAACAGCTATAACAATACTCATGCAAGGCCATTTGTAGAACAGAACAGCGCCGGAATTTCAGAGATTACTATTTTCACACGAGACGACTTTCATTTATTCCTAGGCCTGCTATCAAAAAAATTCCCGCTGTATGTGGTCGCGGCCACTTTCGGAACACGAAGAACCCACCCTTACGACTCAGTACCACTTCCGATTGATTTAAACACTTTGGTATTTTTCTAAAGCAAATGTTTTCGTTATGTATATCAGAAAATAGTTCGTAAGGAGCCGATTAGCATCACCTCTGTCATGCAACCAGCATGGCCACCCAGTATGGTGTTTGGTAGATAGGGTCTCCTCCGTGCAAGCCGATGTGCACTGTGATGAGAAAAGTTCGGAAGTGTACTTCCATCTTCATATTAATACATGACGTCGTTGTGGGCGGCCACCGTATTTCCTGTCATCGCCCGTTCCCCACTTATACGCAGGCAGGTTGCTTTTGTCTTCAGGTGTTTTTTACAGGCAGTCTTTCATTATTGAAGCTGTACGACATCTGAGTGTCGCTGCACTCCCCACTTCAGAAAGTGTTCTGCGCTTACGACCCAAGTCTACCGATCATCGTAGCCACCGATGCTTCCAACTTCGGAATTGGAGCATCGTGCTGCTTGAAATGGTGGTATCAGCACGACTCCCCCACCTCAAAGAGATTCTCGGTACAAATTCCCCCCTCTTCCCCAACATCTACAATTGTCGGCGAATCAGTGGATTGATTAACTTTGGAGCACACTTTAATAGAACTTCGGAGGCCGCCATTCAATTAAAAGAAGGGGAAGGGGGGTATATAGCCAATGTGAAACGGGAAAAAGCTCGAAAAGTCAACACAGCAGGGAAAAATTTTTCCCAACGCGGCAAATTTTGCTGTACCCTGATTGGAGCGACTCTCTCTCATCGCATGTCCGAGAAGGTCGTCTACCACGCATGCCGTTGCCCGACACCAGCCAGAAGAACTACAGCGAGACTCAACGGAAGCGCCGCTCTCATCTTTACCGCCTCGCGAGTGCCTTTGCACTGATCGCAGGCTTTGGGAGCAAGAAATGAATACCACTCTACAGTGAGCGTCGCACTAGGCAGTGATGGCTACGTGATCGCCTCCGTCGAAACCGATGTCACCTCCGGGTTCAGAGAGAACTGTCGACATCTTCCAGCATCCGCCGAATCCAACCGGACCGCTACGAAAGGCGATCCGAAAGTTTCAGATTCACCGTTTGAGAAGTGTAGGATACACATGTTGTGAGCGGAGCCTACGTGGCTTTAGCCAGACGAACGGTCCCGCAAAAGGGTTCCAGATTCACCGTCTGAGAAATGTAAGACACACACGTTGAAGACGGAGCCCGCGCTAGGTGTGAGCGGAGAAGGACGAACGGAGCTGGAAAATGGTTCCAGATTCACCGTTTGAGAAGTGTAGGACACACATGCTTGTGGGCGGAAGCTGCACGAAGGTGAACGGAGAAAGATGAACGGACCTGCAAAACGGTTCCAGAATATTTCACACACCGGGAAAAAAAGTGGAGGTCAGTGAGGGGTCACCATTTGAGAAAAGTAATTATCACAACTTAAGGCGGCAGGACGCTTGCGCGAAGGTGAGCGAGAAAGACCAACGGACCTGCAAAGCGGTTCCAGAACACTTCACACATGGAAAAAAAGTGGATAAAGGTCAGCGAGGGGACACCAGTTGGGAAATTTGGGAATCACTCAATCAGAACATTCCTTGCAAGGCCAAAGTAATCCCCGATCAGCTGGAAAGTCCACGATCGGCGCGAAACACATCAAACAGGCCATTAGACACGGTGCTATTCTAGGGCTGTCACGGGATCCGGGAAACTCGCATAGCGGCAGTATTTTGCTTCGTGTAAGGCTTTTGGATAGGTGATTGGACACAGGTCATTGGTGCTGGGCATGGCCGATATGCTTTGTCCAAGAGCAACCAATCTGCTTTGCCGCTCATACCATGATTCTATAGGGGTTCGCGTCTACGCTCCGCTGCTTGTGTCATGCTGTGGTCATTCTCCTGATAAGGTTCCTTCCTTCTGCCTGCTATTTCCGGATCCAACGCTCAGAACCTGGATATTAGCAAAATAACCTGAAGTAATTGAAAGGTTTCCGCTTACATGCTAGGAACAGCCGTCAGCTGAGTGAAGTCGGCAAGGAGCAGGACAAGCCGTATTACGATTAAGCGACTGGAACATCGCACCTCATCCAAATCAAGCTCCCAAGAGAGATAGCTCCAAACTTTCCCTTTAGCGAACAAAATTTAATGGAAACTCTATGTTCAGTTAAACAATAAAACATTGTGAAAATCGCTGAATTTACTTCAAGTTGTTCACCACACGAGTGGTGAACAACTTCCCGTGACAGGAGCTGAGACAATTATATGAACTTTGATGCAAGTGGCAGTGAGAGTACTACTAATCTGTCGAAAAAGGTTCCGCCTGGAGGATCCTCTCACGGCCTCTGCATAGAAAAGCTTCAGTTAAAGCTGATCACAGTAGAATGCACAACACGATTACTAAGTACATTTTATCGAATGCAAATTCCAATGAAGTTCTAATAATCCTACTGTATATAATTCGCTAAGTATGTCTGTCCGTGTGTGTGTGTGTTGTGTGTGTGCGTCTGTCTGTGTGTCACGAAATTCATAGTGCCTGTCCCAGTAGCAGTGAGAACTTGGTTCCAAAACGTGATATAGGGGTTGGGACAGGAACATTATCGATAGGTGACAGGAAGTGAAATCAGCTGATAAGATCTGATAAAAGGCGTCAGAAGGAGATGGTCGCCAAATCCATGCGCGGGTCACAACTTTAGCAGGACGTTGGTTCCAAGGTATGGTATAGGTTATGGCACACTATTATTATTGTTGGGTGACAAGAAGTGTTAGCAGCTGATAAGATTCGATAAGGGGACTCAGATTGGAAAGGTCACCATACTCATTACGCGGGACACAGCATCAGCTAGGCGCTGATTTCAGAAAATGATATAGAGTGGGAGATGGGAACATCGACTGGCGGGTGACAGGAGGTGATAGCAACTGATAGGGGCTGATAAGGAACGTTGCTAACAAGGGAACCTCCCAGAAAGGGGATCGACCGGCCATGTGTCAAATGAGAGGTGTAAGTAGAGGTGGAGGCGATGTCTTTGCAAAGCCCGCGCTAAGATCAAATATGCCGCTCCGCCGCGATTGCGAACCGATTCTTCTGCCGAGGGAATTTCGGACCATCTAATTAACTATTCGTGTTCTATTCGGCCCACAAGTATAGAGAACCAGAGGACTGCAGATGCGTCAAGCGAAGTCGATGATAGGACGTTAGGTGGATAGGCGTACTGCCTTCAACTGACACAAAGTCGCATGTTGCTAATCCTGACTGTCGGAAGTTTATTGCCTGATTATTTCAAAACACACTATCATTAATCGGTTCCTAAAACCCGCAATTCTCGATATCGGACCAAGAGTTTACCATCATCAATCATTGAAAGTCTTGCAAATACCAGGCCGCAATCGAGTAAGGAGTGGCCACTTCGAATAGCACAGGAGAATGGATATAGGACACCAGAAATCCCTGTCAGGCGAGCACAGTGGGAGGTCGCACAAAATCGTCTCGAAGAGGAGCGAACAAAAGTTCCATTCTGTATCCCGTTTATATCAGACGAATTCAGTGCGGCTATTCGCGTTTGTGCAAAAAGGGCCGGTCTCCAAGACGCCATGAGGGTAGTGGATATCCCACCCACAAACCTGAGAAAGCGAATTGGTTCGAAATCGAATTTATGACCGTCTCTGCACAACGACTTCCTGTGTCATATGTCCATTTGGAAAGGAAGGGGACTGCATGACATCGGGGGTGGTGTATTTGATATCGTGTCAGCAGTGCAAGAAGGGCGTTCGCATCAAGGAACACCTGGATGGCATGCGGAAGTCTAAAGTTGCGTCCCCACTGGGAGAGCACAGGGTACGGTATCACGGGACTGTTTTGAAGTGGCAGTCACGATATTATGACATGAACGTTGGAGCCTTTTGGATCACGTCCAAGACCCCTAAGATCAACAGGAGGGAAGAGTGTGTGGCGGTCACTGCAGAGCTCGCACCCTTCGCGGACCTCTGTGGGTTTTGACCTACGCGGTCAATCCCCCGCGGGGTCCTGGCGGTGAGGTCGGGGGCTTATACAGTAATCGATAGGAGGGGTTAATTGCGGGTCGCGGCGCAGGTACTCAATGGTGGCCTTTAGAGTTGTTTGATCTACGTGATCGACCCTTTAGAGGCCCCTTGAGCAAGTGGTCCCGAGGGTTACCCTATTTAAACCGCATTATTACCAGCTTGGGGTGACAGGTGGACCTCCGTGGTTCGACTGCTTAAAGGTCAGTTTATTAGGGCTCTATGACGTCGTCTTAGTAGTTTACATCCCTTTTGGAGTTTTCCTGTAGGTTGAAATAGTGTTTGAACGAAGGGTTTCCTGAATGCTCCGAGTGTTTGAAGAAGGGTATCCTGAATGCTCCGACTTTCCAGGTTCCGAAGAAGGCGACGAGGCCGAAACGTCAACGTAAAAGTATATAACAATCTTGGCTACCAGCTTAATAGTATCACACACTGTGTGCAATAGAAAGATGAACGATGTCACGGATACGATCGTCAACAATTCGCTCAAAGATTCTCATGCATTGCGAGAGTAGGCGGATCGGACGTTAGTAGCCTGCTGAGCTGCCTTTCTTCTTCCAAATCGGAATTGACGTGCTCTGCTGCCAGCACTCGGGCACCATCTTCTCCGCGATCTGGATGAAGAGCTTTGTCAAGCATTCTGTGGAATACAGTGCTGTTACTTAATGAAGTCAGCTGCCAAGTCGTCGCAGACTGTAGCTTACCTGCCTTCATCCTCTTTAGAGCTGCCTCCGTTGCCTCAACGGATATCTTCCGAACGGGATAGTATATTGCTGCGACACAGGATAGCCGGGTGGGTGAATTCTACTGCTGAGATTCTCTCGATAGTCGCACCAACGCTGCAGTCCCATCTTTCGGTTCAACAGAAGAGAGCCGTTCCCGTCCCCGCTGCCGAAAAGGTTTTCTATGTTCTCGGTTTGGCGGTTACGAGCTTTGGCAAGTTGGTAAAGGTGCCTTCATCGTAGTGCGTCTCCAGTTTCTTAGTGGCATCGTCGAAATAAACCGAAATGGCTTTTTATTGCAGCGGCCGGCTTCTTTGCCGCACTCCTCGCTTCCCCCTACTTCGGCCAGTTGTCGGTCGACTTGTTGCCACACGTGATGGAGTCTCTTCTTCTCGTGGAGATTCGCTGCGACGTTGTCCGTACACAGCTAGTCTGCTTCTCACTTTTATCGCGCCCGAGCCTAGTTGTGCCAAGTTCCGAACGAGCGACCTTGATTATCAATTCAGCGGCTTCATTCCCGGTTTCCTCGACACTCCTGTCCTTCGTTAATTGGATGCGAGAAATCACTGCTCCCCCCCCCTCTCTCTTTCAGTCGCCACACCCCTTAGTTTTCTTGAGACCGCATCTCGGCTCTCGCGGACGCCGTAGCATATTTCGGGAATCATGTGGCCTTGTCAAATTGTAATGTGACATGGGTGTTCGAGGTCGATCCGTCGCGAAGGCCTATTACCTGCACTCGAGTGTCTGCGTTCGGCTAACAAGGGAAGGATGCTAGGTCGAAGTGGCCGTTTGAAAAGAAACCTACACTGACTGAAAGGTCTTCGGATGGAGACTACGAAACCGTCTTCCATATCTGTTGCGGACTCCCCAGGAAAAAAACGGAGCTTTTTAGAGGGGAGTGCACTTGCATTCATACGAATTAGTGGCATAAGGCTCATGCTACCGTAGCAGCGTAGCCGAGTAGCTACGTCCTAGGGTTCACGAATGCATGGTTAGGGGTTTGGATCTTCGGTGTGTGTGCTCTTTTGCATTTTTGGAAAGTAGTATCTGTGCACTCGAACGCGTTTTTGCGTAACTCTTGTGCATGATAATGTCGTAACGTAATGTTTCTGTACTAATGAACCGAACCGTTGTGGACGATTCTACGGAGAACATTCTTTGGCTGTTGACTTCTTCTTTTATTGAAGTGAGGAAGCATATTTTTCACAACAAAAAGCATTCCAGCGAATGAGTTTGCTCTGAAAAATAACTTTATTACACAAACGACATGACTGGAAAACGATTCCGAGACCGCACGAAGTTGCGCGCAAAGGTGAATGTACTTCGGAAGGCTTTCTTACGTGGCGGGTTTGACAAGACATTCTCGCCAGGAGTCATGAGGGGCAAAGGAATTAACTATCACTCACACAGTTCTGAAAGATGTTCTTTCCCCCAGTGGTGCTTTCGCATCTGCTGGAAGTCCGGCTCTCCGTTCTGTGACAAATTCAACAGCTGAGAACGTTCTCAATGGTCCACTCAACATTATCGAGCCAAGAGTTATGCGAAAATTCTTTCGAGTGCACAGACGCCACTGTAGAAAAAATGTAAAAAAGCACACGCACCAAGGATTCAAATCCTCAACCATGTGTTCGTGAGGCCTACGACATATCCATTCGTGAACGGTGCTTGACCATGAAAGCTTTGGGCCGCTAATTCGCATTGAATGCCAGTTAACTCCCCCTAAAAAGCTCCGTATTTTTTTCTGGAAAGTTTTCAGCAGATGAGAGACGGTTTCATAATCTTCGTCCGAAAGCCTTTCAGTCAGTATGCACTTCATTTCAAACGGCCACTTCGACGTACCATCTTTCCCTTCCTACCCTACAAAGAGCAGTTCCCAGTGGCCCCACCTGGAGGAACGGACATAACTACATGAGTATTACATATAAGTCTGTAATAGTGATCGCTCAAGATGGTATTGTGTCTTTCTGCAGCATTACCGTCAAATACACGTCTAGTTCAGAAGTCAGGAAGTTTTTTTGTGAGGAGTGCCACTTATTGTTCCATTCATCTTTCAGCTGCATTCAGTTTGCTTCTCATAATATAAGAGACCTACCTTTAGAATGCGTTCAGATTAGTCTAGGTTGGTGCCGTCTGAGCACTGCATGTGCGTTATTGAATGTCATAGTGCGTTCTGTGATAACTTAGATATTCTACATGTAGTGGCTCATTTGTTTATTATGATGCATAGAGTTATGATTATGTTCTTGATGCACATCATGAGGTCGGAGAGAAGTCCCGCGACACTTTGATCAAATTGTTTTAGAAAAAAAAGACCGAAAGCATTTTGAATGTTTTCACCTCTGATTAGTGGAGAGTGTTCTCTGAGGTTTTTGCAGACGGGTATATTATGACTTTGTGGAGGCTTTCAGAGTCTGAAAGTCCTCCAAAGGTCAGACTACTTTTTTTGACCTATCTCATACTATGAGTTCTTGTAGGGTCACCCCGTCGTAGTCGAGGGAGCTAACATGCGTTGTATTCAGGAAGGATGTCGCTTGCCATAGCAGAGTGTCCTGCTTTGTATCAGCGCTTGCAAGCTGGAGTTATCAAATTTGAACGCAGGCAACGTATAGGTCGGCCATTAGCACAGAATGACGGCCGTTTGCTCAACCTGCACCCAAACTTAACTACCATTAAGTTGGCAACCTCTCTAGGCTGCAACCAAGTGACAGATGAGTTACACCAGTCTGATCAAGCGCACTGAATGGTCGTAACTGGTCTTCTCTTCCTTGTACACACTGGAAGAACTTTTGTGAGAACTTGAGGTTGTGTAGCAAGTGTTGGAGTCCTTGCGTAAACTATGCACACATTCTTCACAGGATCACTCGAAGTGTATAGTAGATTGCCTAGCCAAAAGCAGATGTGCATGGAATAAAAGTTTCACTGTGTTATCAGTGGGTTTTATAACGATGCTGCTGGGTACTAATACAGCAACGATGGCCACAGTCTACAATAATCAACAGCAAAACATGGGTCAGCATGGATAATGCTTAGATTCGTTCAGAAACACTCACTTTCTTTGTAATACTTGGCGAAGACCACACGTGAGGATCACGCTGCGCCAAAAGATCATGATCCAAATCGGGGAATGCGACTGTGCCCAGCTTATTTACCAAAGCTAGCAGCCTCTAATTACCACCTTCTTTGATCCCTACCGCATCCTTCAGAAAGCAAAAATTCCGGAAATGGCGTCTACTTGGAAAGGAGGTTTGCCTCTTCTTCAATCGTAGTTACCGTAGTTCTATGAGAGTGGGAAATGAGAAGCTGTGCAAAAGGTGGGCACTAGTCCTAGTCATTAATGGTGATTACCTTGTAGATTGGAGGTGTCTTTAGTGAAGGAAAATTTGGTTCGAAAATTTTGGTCAAAGTGTCGCACGGAATTTCTTTCCACCCTAATATATTTCGTAGGCGAATCGTGGGTGTGATCAGAGCTCTGTAAATTGATAGAATATGCTCAAGAGCAGCAAGTTCAGGTGCAAAATCTTCGGCTACTGCACGGGTTCTTGAAATCTAGTTATGGTCCTTCGACAGCTACTGAGGCCGTGGAAGGCCTCTCACTGTCAGATATGCGGTACATGGCAATGAGAATGGAGGTGGAAGCCAAGATTCGAGGTGAGTGTGCCATTCACCAACTTCAGGACATAGGTCGTAACTAGGCTAGTCCAGGATAAACCGAGTGACTCTGTTGATTGGATGGCAGGGATCAATGATGTTAGTAGAAGTTCAGCGCTCTCTGACGGAATGGTTCAGTATGATGTGACCCACTGCTTCATAATGGAATCAAATTATTTGAGACTGCGGGAAAAGAGTTAAGAGGGTCACGAAAGGGCGAATCGAACACTGACTAATTGCTACACCAATCGGATTGGCAGTATCATTCCATCCTACTATACGGAGGGGGGGGGCAAAAAAAAGTCATTTTGCCTCCATGACTTTCAAGGCGCTATAAGTTACACTTTATTAAATTTTTATCGGACATTTTTACTACCATATTAAAGAGCACATTAAATACTATAATGATACTCCGCCACAGCCTTCTGGAGGAGCGCCATCGAGAGATTCGGCCGCGCGAAAGTGAGTGGGTACCGGAGTTGAGCGAGATCGTTGATTTCTCCGCCACTGTAGACCACCCTGTTGAGCTCCGCCCGAACCGAGTAATTGAGGGGGTTTAGTTCAGGACCCCCGCTTAAATACTCCATCTTTTCCAGGTACTCAACGTTCTTCCATTCCAAGTAGGCGAAAGTTTTTCCAACGCCCTTCGATTAAATGTGTTGTCACCCAATCCTGTAGCAGTACAAAGTTTCCAAGAAGGTACGGGCGACGACATGAAGATGGGATATTCTCCTCGAGTTGCTCGATGTAGCCACCAGCGCACACCCTCAGTCTGGGGCCCACGAAGAAAATATCGGTTCATCCATTCCAGGTACGGCCGGTCCACACCATCAACCCGCGCCTTGGTGAATGGGGTGAAGATGATGTCCTGGACCGGGCGAGTGGTGAGCACGTGGAGCGGACGTTAGGTGGCCGGAAGGGGGTATCTTCCGCCCTGGTACTCATATCCACTTCCTCTGTCTGGGCTGCGAAAACTTCGCTCATATGTGACTCGGCCGGAATGACTTTTTTTGCCCCCCCCCCCTGTATATAATCCGCTAAGTGTGTGTGTGTGTGTGTGTGTGTGTGTCACGAAATTCATAGCGCCGTCCCAGTAGCGTTAGGAAGTTAATTCCAAGATATGATATAGTGGTTGGGACAGGAACACTTTTGGTGGGTGACAGGAGGTGATAACACTTGATAAGATTCGATAAGGGGCCTTAAAAGGGGAGGGTGACCGAATTCGTGGCAAGTTGCAGCAGCTGCGGGACCTTGGTTTCAAGCAGTGATATGCCGTAGATGGGGGGCTGACAGGAGCTGATAACATCTGATAAGATCCGATAAGGGACCCTAGACGCGGGTCACCAAATTCTTAGCGCAGGTTGCAGCAACCGTGGGACATTGATTTCGAGAAGTGGTGTAGGGGAAAGGGGGTGGACATGATTGGTGTGTGACAGAAGCTGATAACACCTGATAAGATTTGATAAGGGGACCTTAGACGCGGAGGGTCACCCAATTCCTAACATCGGCTGCAGTGAATTGAGACCGTGGTTCCGAGATGGTATACAGGAGGGACGGGGTGGGTGACAAAATCTAATAACATATGATAAGATTTGATAAGGGACCTTAGATGCGGAGGGCCACCAAATTCGTAGGGCAGGTTGCAGGGTCTGTGGGACCTTGGCTCCAAGAAGTGGTATAGGGGAGGGGCGGACACCCACTGACGGGTGAGACGAAGTGACTGATAAGAAATGAAAACCTCATCATGCGGAAATCCGCAACACCGCTTACATCCACTATGCGATTGATATGATCCAGGTATCAGGCTCCCAGTAGTTCGCACACAACTCACTCCTGGGCTTTATCGTTATTGACATCATGTACGGCCGCTAAAGCAACTGGAGTTCAGATGCATGGCGGTTGTTTACTCAGTTGCCATGAACTGCAGCAACTGGCTTTATCACTATGACTATCTTTCATCAACAATCTGAGAGAGGACCATTCGAAGCGTTAAACTGCCCGAATGCGGGAGTGCATTCCAGAAAAAGAAACCTGCAGTAGTGGAGAACGCATCAAGCGGTAGGATGCTTCAAAGGCTGCTCTAACAGGTTGCTGAATTTTCGTGTGAGGGTTATGGAGATTTTTGGTACTAACTCCGAGAAAAGAGTGGACCAAAGGATAGATTTCAGCGCTACATTGGGACAACGGTTACAATCCTACCATATATAATCGGCTATGTCCGTGCGTGTGCGTCTAACTCTTTGACACGAATATCATAGCGCCGGTTCAACTTCAACTTCGACTCGCTGATCCAACTTTAACCCATTGCTCGAGCTATTTTCAACTATTTTTCTACATTTTGCTGGAAAATGAACTGTGACGGTTTGGCGTATTTTGCACACTCTACCTCGCCTAAAGAAAGAGTGCCTGGCGAAGCCAGGCCGGCCCGGCGAAGCCGGGCCGTGAAAGAAGGAGGAGCACCCGGCGACAGCCGGGTGATCCGACTGGTCCTGTTATGATTGTTGTAACATCATCTAACTACTGCATTTTGAAACAATCTATATCCCCGCAGCACTGTTTAGAGTGCTCGTCTTATATTTGTAGGTGGGCACGTGCTGACAGCGCGCACTTCACCTCTGGTGAGGGGAAACAGGGCGATTATGATATCAATTGATGATATGATATTAGCAATTGTTCGAAGTGTGTGAAGAGCCTAACAGACGTGGTTATTTGATGAACTTGAAAAGATGGGTAAGTAGTAACGAAAAAAAGATCAAAATTCTGGCTAACTCCGACGTGGGCGTGGCTAAGTGGGCGGAACTTGAGGTGTATCATTGTGTAAGTGTTTCTCTGAGTACATCCAAATTGTGAAGAAGGGGTTCGAAAGCGGCGACGTTTCAAAATATTGTAAAAATTCGAAGCTTACAACAAACTTGTTAAAAGTGGGCGAATTCGTCTGTGTCTCAGTAGAGGCGTCTATAGTTTACTGTATATGTTTGAAAAAGCAAAAATGCAAGGAGGCCACAGAAGCACAAGTGAAATCTGAAGAACCATGATCGCGCTGTGAAGTGGGCGTGATGGTAGAGGACGTGCTCGAGATGATATCCAATGTGATAAGGGGTGGTAGGAATAGCATTCCGTGCAGAATAGCTCAATCAATTTGCAAAAATCCACAGAGAGCCGAAAAAGTGGGGGACAGCATGAGCAACGGGTGGCTCGTAGCGGACGCAAGAGATAAAACGCAATCGTCCTAAGCGGTGCTTTCGCGCCAACCGCGATTGTCCTTAATTGTACTAATGCATACTAAGAAGCGCAAATCAGCAGTTCCTTCTATTTCCTGGACATCTATCAAAATTTGTGTATGAACGAGCTGTGGCCTCCTGAACAACGGCGTTTTTTTGAAGATGAACTTTTCCGAAAGATTTTGATGTCAGTAAGAAGAAAAATCTTCTTCTTTTCCGCACTGATTTTAATTTTCTCTTGGATCCTGCATAACCCAAGTTGTGGCCCAGACAAGTTGAAAACTCGCGTTTTGTAGAAATTTTTGTCGCTATTTGGAGGGGTAATACCTATTTAGTGATCACCCTAGTACCTATCTGATAGAAGCTCCCCAAAACCATAGATTCCGTGCACAGCTTGGCAGAATGTTGTTTCTGATGGAAAATGAAATCTTCCGAAAAATCTTCATGGTTTAGTGGTACTAGCATAGGATGCGACAGCAGGATGCGACAGCGCGCTCCAACGCTAAAATGGCGCAACTGAAACAAAACCGCATATGAAATTACGTCGTTCTCAGTATCAAAATCAGTCAAGTAATCGCATAGAGGGAGAGGGGAGTCATGTCGACGTTCTGGTTTTCCTCAACGTGATGATTGATGATTGTACAAGGAGGAGCCAGAAAACCTTTCAAGGCGATATAAGTTACACTTTATTAAATTCTGACTGAACATTTCCACCAACAAACTCAACAACGCATTGCACATGGTCACGGAACGGAGCCTTCTGGATGAAAGCCATCGAGAGATTCTGCTAGGGACCTTGATTCGGTGTCTGAATACAGCTAGGTCGTTGATTTCTCTGTCACTGTAGAGCGGTCTGTTGAGCTCCTCCCGAACCCGGAACCGGGATCGGGAGGGTTGATTCAGGTGACACACTCAGATATTCTCTCCGGGTACCCAATGCCCCTCGATTCCAAGTAAGCGAGAGTTTTTCCAACGCTCTTTGATTTTATGTGCTGGCATCCAATCCCGCCAGCAGTACGAATTTCTCAAGACGTTACAGGCGACAACATGAAGGCAGGCTAATCTCCTCAAGCTGTTCGATGTACCAGCCCGCTTTCACTTTCAGTCCGGGGTTCACTATCAAGGGAGGGATGGTAGGTCGAAGTGGCCATTTGAAATGAAATGTATACCGGCTGAAAGGTCTTCGGACGGGGATTACGAAACCGTCTTCCATATCTGCTGCGGACCTCCCAAAAAAAAGTTACGGAGCTCTTTAGAGGGACAAATTAGGGGTAAGGCTCATGCGATCGTAGCAGCGTGGCCGAGTGGCTACGTCGTGGGGTTCACGCATGCGTGGTTAAGGGTTTGATCATTGGTATATGTGTCTCTAGCTGAAGAGATTGTCTTGCGAGCCGAAAACTTCCAGCATGTGCGGAAGCACCGCTTTCACATAGAACGTCCTTCGAAACTATGTGAGTTTTGTAACTATGTGAAGGTTTTGCCCATCATGATTTCTGGCAAGATTGCCACGTCAAAGCCACGTGAGAAAGTGAGAAAGTCTTTCAACGCACATATACTCGTCTTCGCGCACAACTTCTTGGGGTTTTGGGTCCAGCTATGTCGTGTTTAGAGAACAGTGCCATTTTTCGAGGCAAGCTCACTCTTTGGAATGGATTTTTGTTGTGAAAAATATGCGTCACGACAACACAAGAGTTATACAAAGATGCTTCTGAGTGCACACTTTCGAAAAAAATGCAAAAGAGGACACCATCGAGAAAAGACGCATCCCTCGACCATGTGTCTGTGGTACCTACGACGTAACCACTCGGTCACAGCACTGCTACGATCGCATCAGCCTTATGCCACCAATTCATACTGAATGCGAGTATGCTTCCCCTAAAAAGCACCCTTTTTCAGGGAGGTCCGCAGCAGATATGGAAGACGATTTGGTGATTTCTGTCCAAAGACCTTCCAGATGGTATACATTTCATTTCAAATGGCCACTCCGACCTAGCATCCTTCCCTTGCATGAAAATATCGGTCTCCCCATTTCGGACCTTCCGGTCCATACCATCAACCCGCCCTTGTCGACGCGGTGAAGATGATATCCTGGACCGTAGCGACGTTGTCGGAGCTGCTCGATGTTGGAGGTCTTCCAGATCAAGAGTGCTGGTCCCCAGGTAGCTGTCCATGGGTGACTCCATACAAGAAGTTTCGCAGCTGTTTGGAGGTGACGTGAATTCCATAGGCCTTCTCCAGTCCGGCTGCGATTGGAGATGGCTTCATATTTTGGTGTACATGAAGGTGATGGACGAGAGCCTGCTCCTGCTTATCGAGGAACATCTTGGGTATCTTCCGCCCTGGTACTCGTATCCACGTCTTCTGTCTGGGCTGCGTAAAACTTTACTGATATGTGACTCTGCCCAAGTGCCTTTCGCCCCACTGCAGTATGAAGGACACCGGTATTCATAAACTGGGATCTCAGCCAACGCTGCTCCTTCTTCTTAAGAATATGCAGTTCAATTAGGTTGTCCCAAAAGTTCGTGGACATGTTTTGAATCTCGTATCAGATCTTTTCCGCAGCCATTTCGAGATCCAGTTATGTGGTCTATGGGAAGTGTGTGAGGTAAGCATCCCACAGCTTCTTCACCGTCCCTCGCAGTCGCTGTTATGAAAAACGGAACGGTAATTGAAATTCATCATTTTCGACACACTTCGCTATATGAATCTCTACCAAGCCACAACGTGGTTGGAGCCATAAGCGGCATTTCCCTTATTTAGATCTTGATGTTACCTTCCACAGTACGGCTTTGGAATGGCCCAATTGCTTCCGCTTTAGTGACTTCTATCTGGGTGAAAAACTTCGTCCAAGGAGGCCACCTGCCTTGGATTTGGACCTACTGTGTTCCTTGATTAAACCAATACGTACAAATCAACTTGCTATCTAGTCCTTACACTTGACTGGTCCCAAAGCACAAATGAGAGAAGGCCTCGCTTTCTTAGGAAAGTGTATGTGGCGGAGTTTCTTTCTCCCTTCCCATAATGGAATTTCTTCTTCTCAGCGCTGTGGTAACCTACGAACCCTATTGTAATTGCAAAGGGGGTTGAAAATCGCTAACATTTGGTCCCAAAACCGAGCAATGTTTGCCTACTCCACCACAGCTCAGGGTCACACATTTGGAAAACGACACTGCTCGAGATCCCGAAGCTTAGCTGGGGAATTCCACCACAGTCTTCGTGTAGCCCTGACTTAGCTCTTTCCGATCGCCATCTAAACTAATCCCACAGCGGCCATCTTCTGGGTAAAAAAAATACGATTTTTGATAGTACCTCAAAAATGACCCAGCTGCCTTTCTGGGCACAGAACCAAGAGGCTTCTGGAAGCAGGGCAACCACACATTGCGTAGTGATTGGCAACAAGTTGCCAATGAAGGTGACATATAGTTGATCAAAATTGCTTCCCACTGGAATAAACTTAACTTCGAAAAAATGTTTGAAAGTTCCACGAACTTTTGGGACAACCTAATGTAATATTAGGTCATCCCATTCAAAGTGGCCGATGGTTTTTTTGAATAAAACAAAGAGGAGAATAGATAGAAAAGTGATATTTTAGCTTTAGGATGAGTAAATCCCTCCTTCACCAATGACCCGCTCCCAGTGCCCCGAGGGCCTTTGGACCTCTGGTACCTTCGATTTTTCAACAAGTGTGAGGTAAATTGCTGTTGTTGCCAATTTCGGCAAATGACAAAACATTGTAGCGTCTGCCGTCGGAGAGTACTCTCTACTGAATAGAACAGTTGTAATCGCATGGCTTTATGACGGGCGAATGGGGCGATTGAACTCCAGGTCTCAGTATTGTTTGTGTCCCAGCACTGATCTACAATACAGTTACTCGGGGTCTGGCACTATGACGAGCAACGGTGGCCTTCTTGTAGTTGTGTGGTAGCATCCATTTGTCGATCTGAATGCCGAGGAACAGGCAATATGCACCGACAGTGACGGATTTGTCCTCTGTATAGAGCCGCTTGAAAGCCACAGTGTGGGAATCCTTTGCTATGATGATCATCCACTTGCGCCCACGTAACTCTTCATGGTAGAACTCGGGCGGCTTCTCATCTGCATTCATACAAAATTGACGATTGTGAGTTTCGGCTCGAGGTCCGAGACCACCCATATTTCATCTAGGGCCGGGGTGCGTTTTCACAGTTGTGAGTGACATCTCATGCTGAGAACATTACTGCTAGAGGTATAGAATCGGTACTGCGTTCGTGCTTCTATAAGAAAATTGGGTACCCATGCGCCACCCTCTTGACCATCCTCAGTTTATCGGACATAACTCGGGCAGCAGTTGCAGCTGGGATGTCAGACTCGCGGGGAAGCTCGACAAGGGTCCAGGCTCTGTGATCAGATATTCAGTGCCTGACTTCATCCACCCGTTTTTCTTGTGCAGGATGAATATTATGGGACCATCCACGACAACAAATTTTTTCCTTTCTTCCTTGTACGGGCTCCTGAACCAGAATCTTCCACCGTGTATTTCGAGAACACCCTTACACACAACTATGGTCCGGCGCAGGTCAAATTTGAGCAGCGCACTCTCTTCAATTTCTCGAGAACTTCTTCAGAGGCTAGGTTCGCCAAATTTCACAGATACACAGCTTAAGGTACTAGCTTCCAAATGGTATAGTAGCCCGCTGCTCTATCCCCTTTGCTTTTCTGCCATTCCTCTATATGTGTCGGCCACTTTGAATGGGATGACCTAATACAAGTTGAAATAAATACGTCCTACCGAGCGTGTCTGTTCAATACAAACCCTCTTTTTGCTGAGACGACCTTTTTTCATTGCGCAGGTAAGTAGGATACCAGTGAGAAACTCTTGAGTCATAGTCATACAAAAAAACCAACTCCACCGTTCACCCACAACTTGCTTAACCCATTCGCGACCAGGCGCGTTTTTCGAAAACGGCTCGTTCGGACCGGAGCATTTGCGAGCTCTCAGCAAGTGTCCGCCACCAGTGATGGACACGGTCCCTTATTAAAAATAAAAAGGGGTCACCCCCCTTATTAAAAATTTTAGAACTATTCAACTTTCTGCTCCCGAAATCTCCTTTTTACTGAACCATCGAGTGCAGGGGTTATTCCTCAGGTCACAAAAATGACATTCGTCTGTCCTCCGGTGCCATTTGGCGCCAATGTGCGCTTTTAGTGCTATAGTCTTTCCCTCGAGAAACCCGTGTAAGCTTGCATATTGAGGTGATTTGACATATTGAGGTGGCTCAAAACCTCCTGGTGGCAAGGAGGTTTTGAGCCGAGCGGAAGTGGTACTCGTGTTCAAAAGGTCAAACCAACTCAGGAAACGACTGCTAAGCCAAGTCTGTCCACATAGAAAGAAAGTTGGTCGAAAGTTGGCTTGGTTCCGGATGTCTGAGGCAGTAAAGGGTTGACAGTGCCTATAGTTTTTCACCGGCGCTATTCGGCGCTAGGATCCACCTGCACTCGCCGTCGCCTTTTTTCGCTGGAGTCGCAGCTGTCCTGCATTCGAGCTACATGGCATGAGCGCCATGTAGCGCTCTGAAAAGGCTGTAGCTTGGAGGAGTAGTATTATCCTCCTCCTAAGGCAAGCTCAGCCTCAGCATCGCATTGATAACCCTTGTGCCCTACGCTAATGTTCCTGATATACGGTCGTAGGGTTCTTAAAGACACATGGTACGCTCAAACACATTGAGGGTGTATGAGACTATCAGCCCCCCAGCTGTCGATGTGTCGTGGTCCCCCGCCCAAAACTGCACGGGGTCAGAGTACGGGGCCGTGGGAAAGTCGTAATTCCTTGCTACCCGCCCATGACGACAGCCCAACAGCGCTTTTTTCAATGCGGGTCGCAGAACGACCAAAGGCAAAGCCCGCGATCATTCGCCATCACAGATAGTGGATTAGGGGTTTGCATATAGACGACAAGGTTCTGAGTAACTCGATAGTGAAGAAAAAGCAGAAAAAACATGCCAACTGCTCCTAGATAGAACCTCCATTCCGATCCTAGTTGTACGTGCCTGATCAACTCCATCTTCAAAACTACGCCATCATCCACACATCTGATTCCCCATTAAAGACACATGGTACGCTCAAACACATTGAGGGTGTATGAGACTATCAGCCCCCCAGCTGTCGATGTGTCGTGGTCCCCCCGCCCAAAACTGCACGGGGTCAGAGTACGGGGCCGTGGGAAAGTCGTAATTCCTTGCTACGCCGCCCGTTTCGCAAGCTCACGTTTTTACTAACACCGTCCGCGCGGCGCGGTTGCGTGCAATATCCTCAGAGGCCGCGCATTCCCACAGAACATGACAATAAAAACGGACAATGACATTAAAACATGACAATACAAGCAAAACGCAATTTCCTAACATTTGAGGTATTGCTCATGCTTCAAAGTCCGAATAGAAGGTGATGAAGATGACAAAGGCTAGAAATGAAGAACAACGAATGTAGATGTAAATAAAAAAAACTAAGGAAACGCAATAAATTAAAATCGCGTGTGCATTTCTGCGATCCGGCTCGAATCCGGCTCTAATGCTATAGAAATACTTCAAACTAACGAGTGGGACGCTTAGGCCGTTTTATTTTGATGTTTTGTGGGAATCCCGGTGTCTGGTAGTCCCGCCCGCCCCCTCCATGCCGCTCCACCCACAACGGATGTGCCTCGCATTTCTCAATCTCTGACCCATCGCTGACATTAATACACTTTTTCCCGGTGTCTGGAGTGATATGGAAACGTTTTACGAATTTTTTAGTCTGGCTCCGCCCACCCCATGCACGCTCCACCCACAACGGATGTGCCTCGCATTTCTCAACCGGTGACCCATCGCTGGCATTAATGCACTTTTTCCCGGTGTCTGGAGTGCCCTTTACGAATTTTTTTGTCCTGCCCGCCCACTCCATGCCCGCTCCACCCACAACGGATGTGCCTCGCATTTCTCAACCTCTGACCATCGCTGACATTAGGTGAACTTTTTCCCGGTGTCTGGAGTGCCCTTTACGAAT
>MU912160.1:41498-72636 GCA_036418165.1 Cooperia oncophora | reverse complement strand
CCTCGCATTTCTCAGCTTCTGACCCATCGCTGACATTCAGTTACTACTTTTTTCCGGTTTCTGGAGTGCTCTTTAAGCGTTTTACGAATTTTTTATTCTGGGTTAACCCCTTGGCAAAATTAATCCACCTTCCCCCATCTCGGGACTGCTGTGGAGCCGAATTATGAATTTTTTCAGTGAGACAGCTAACTTTCAACGCATGCCCCGCCCACTGTGGGCCGGGCTTACCATGGGTTGCTGTTGCTCTTTACATCTTGTCACATGCCCTACCATCCCCTGACCCCACCTCTCCAAGTTGTTCTGGTAGAACCGAATTGCACTGCACTACTTCTTACTTCTAGGAATGCACTACTTCTGAATACATTGTGAACTACTGTACAATAATTTATTGTTCTGAAACAATTTCTTAGTAACAAAAGTATGTGGACACCTGAGAATGTTCAAAGTTTGACTCCAAATCTGCAACCCATATCTATCGTCTCTGTTCCCCATTAATCTGTACTCATGCCTCGTCGCAGCAGTAGTCTCTCCGAAGACGAACAATCTCAGATTCGAGCTCTCAGTGCTGCTGGACACTCAAATAGAGAAATTGGAAGGCAGCTCGGACGTTCGGCGACGTGCGTTGGTAAATACCTCCAGAATCCTGATGGCTACCATTCAGCACATATTTCGGGGCGTCCTCGATCTTTGTCCGCAAAAGACATCAGAAGAATAACGCGGTTCGCCTCAAACTCCCCTCTTTCTGTGAGACAGGTCCATGCTGCAATTAATCTACCGGTCTCAAAAATGACGATATAGCGCTATATTCGATCAAATGAGCATATCACACGAGAGACCATGAAGAAAACTCCTCGCCTGACTGCCCAACTCCAGCTGGCGAGACTGAACTTCGCGCGTGCAAACATGGCGACGTCGTGGGACAAGGTGAAGTTTTTTGAGAAATTTGTAAAATCAAAAAGGCAACATCCCATGCGCTTTTCTTTCTTAGGTTATCTTCACCGATGAAACGGTCCAGATGGATATCGGCGCTACTGGAGAGACCTTCGTCGCGATCCATTGCTGATCTCGAGGCGAAATTCGGAGGCGGCTCTTTGATGGTGTGGGGTGGTTCTAGAACCAGCGGAAAGTTAGAGCTCGCCTTCCCATCGTGCCGTAGGAACAGTCAGGAATATCAAGGAGTGCTCGAATCCAGCCTCTTGCCTTTTCTGAGTGGGCCACGACCCAGGACACATGTGCTGCAGCAGGACAACGCCGCCGTGCATGTTTCAAATCCTACTATAAAATGGCTCCAACGCAATGGTATCAAAGTGATGGATTGGTCGGCATGTTCTCCTGACTGCAACCCAATCGAAAACTTGTGGGGCATTATGGTTCGACGAATTTACATGAACAATCGGCAGTACAACAGCGTGGGAGACCTCAAGGAGGCGGTAGTGGCTGCATGGCAGGAAATCGACGATGACACTATCACAAATCTTGTCCACAGCATGTCAGACAGAATGTTCGAAGTAATAGTGAACGCGGGAGGAGCACCAAGTTTTAATTTCCATGATACTTTTGTTTCTTGTTAAGTGTCCACATACTTTTGTTATTAAGAAATTTTTTCAAAACAATAAATCATTGTTCAATAGTTCACAATGTGCTCGTAGGTAGTGCATTCCTATACTTTCGCTTATGAGGAATTCAAAATGATGGTCTCAGATCGCAATATCCAAAGGCAATTTCGCAAAATCAAAATTTGTGGTGTCAACATTATATACAGTCCCCATCATTGCAGACCGGTGATGCGTGGCAGGTGCGGCTGCGTTTGGTGCGGCTTGGCAAAGTCGTCAGCACCAGTTTTTGAAGCGGGCAAGTGCCTTGCTGACATTACATCCTGTATCACTCGTGTTTCTACCACTTTTTGTCGCACAAGCGCTGCAACAGAAAGGCTGAGAACGACGGCTTTAACAGTGTGCGCACTCCTGCTGCTGACACGCCCCACGGGTCCGCAATGATGAGAACTGTATATATATATATATATATATATATATATAATATATATATATAATATATATATAATATATATATAATATATATATGTATGTATATATATATAATATATATATATAATATATATATATAATATAATAATAATATATATAATATAAATATATATATATATATCTATATACATATATCATATATATATGATATAATATATTATATATATAATATAACGCACACGCTCTTGTCTTTCACGTCAGACAGAACCCCTTTGACATGGAAATTTGGATCTATGGAATGCATTTAAAATGGGGCAAATTACCCTCTGAGCCTGCTCATTGGCTTCTCTGCCTATTCAAAGAAACGTGGCGCGTTGCTATGCTGCAGTTTCATTTACACTGAATTCATTTGTCATGAATAAACTCGACAAAAGTAAGACTCCACGGCCCTTCTCTCTACCAGTAGGTCACATGCGATCGTTGCGAATTCCGCAACATATGCTTGGTCCTGCTTCCCATTCCGTTGACGCTTTTGTTGTTGACGTTCTGGAGAGCGACGCAGAAGGGTTTGGGTGAGATGGACCGTAGCCCCGCTTAACCCGAAGAATCCTCATTTACTGGGTAAGGACCGCTTATTTGCTTAAGGCTTCAATCACTGCTTCTGTTTCAATTTGATCAGAAGTCTTCTTCAAGTCGATCAGCGTAAGACCTAACGGTGTCCTGTACTCTCGCGATGCTTAGATGAGCTTCTTGACCGTACGAATATGATCGGTTGTGCGATATCCTGTTTGAAAGGCTGCTTGGTCGCAGTTCCGCCTTTCATCTAGTGCTGGATAACCCGTGTGAAGAGTTTCAGACTACAGATAGCAAGCCGATGAAGCGATAGTTTTCCAGCCGTTCTTCTGGGCCAATCTTGGCCTCGAATTTGCCTACGATGCCATGAAAATGGTATGGTGTTCTTTGTAGAACTTTTCATTTCCACATAAAATGCTTCATAAGTACCTCCACGCCTTAGATGGTGCGTAGGCAACGAAGCCTGTTAAAACCGAACTTCAGCCGTGTCTTCTCGATCGAAAAAGTCCGACTGGAGTTTTCAGGTTTTTATTCGAATCAGATTTCTGTTTGAATCAATGTCCAAGTGCGTGTACACGAGGTCACCAAAATCGCAAACGCGTCTGCTGTCGCATTGGGTCAGCTTTGCTCATTGTCCTATACGGCGTGTAGCTGGCTTTGTCTTCTCCTCTTGACTAGCCCGATGACGTCGTAATTGTTCTTCCAGACTTGTATCATGAGGTCTTCATGTGAGCCTCAGATGCAAGCGTCCATACGTTGAAAAGAAAGTACGTCATCTTTGTCCTGGGAGCTTCATTGACTCTGAGGCCTCTCTCGAGCAGTCCTGCTACTGGTTTCCTCAAGTTCATGGGGTTGAAAGCCGTATCTGTTTCTGTTTTCCATGAGGGAACCACGCGTGGTTGCCACGCTCTAACGTGGATGGTACGTTCCGTACTGGCCATTTGAGACCGTTTCACACCCACGCCACGTTGAGGCTGAGGATAGGATTCCTCAAGGACAAGGGTTCGGTGAATAATCTGCTTTTTAGAATGTTTCGGAACTCGATTTCGAAACAAAATTCGGTAGTAATGCGAGAATTGCTAGGAAAACAGCAGTGATCAGCGTGAAGGCCAAGTTGAGTGAAAAGTATTTGTTGACCTGTTCCAGGAGTGAGCTCTCCCAGATTTGCCAAATCTTGAATAGACAGCACTATAAGAACTGTGGAGCAAGGAGAAACCACTGAGCTCTCCGGGTTATAGCGCTTGTTAGGCGAGAAAAATTTGTTAGATCTCCCTCTCTTGTCCAGCGAGCAGAAGACGTTATGAAGTGAGTCTTGTGAGCTGATATTGATGGAAGGCATCTTCTTGAATCATTCGGTTATTATTTAGTTGTGCGCACTCGTTTTTGGTGCCTGGTTTAGCCCGTGTAAACTCTGATTGGTGCAGAGTAGAGCAGATAAACGTTACTCGCGAAAATTTTCTTGTGCTATGGGCGAATAATTTAGCGCAGCTGGTGAAAGTTTCCTTCGTTTTCAGTTACGTCGCAACAGAGAGAAAATTCTCTGGAGTTATCTTGTTCTTCTCTCCTTCACCATCTTCTTCACTTCAGCTTCATCATCTCCCATCACGGAATGCGACTTAAGCCGAGCTCTTGCCCACTCCCGTTTGGCGGTTCAGTTTGCAACAAAAGGTAAACAGACTGAGTTATCGCTTTCCGATGTTGGTGGAATGGAATTGGAAAAGCGCACACTTATCGAAGTGCTTATGTGGCCTATGAAGGTTGGTTAAATTTGACTGAGACATCGACGATTTTTTATCATCCAGCTCAGTTGCTTGACATCTACTCTTGCCGTCTCCAAAAAAGTCTCTCTCCTCGCGTGTAAAGGGAAATAAGGCGCAAGATTTCGGAAGCAACTTTCTAAATTCCTGAACAAATGGCGAAAAAGGTTTCAGAAAGCTGCATTCCACAGGTTCTCATAACTTATAGTGCCAAAAATGTGAATCTCTTATTTTGCCGTCCAAGGCCTGTTCCGCATTCAAGAATGGTGAGTTGTGCGAACACTGATAACCAGGCGGTAAAAGATTCAAAAGTGAAGAAAAAACCTGAATCAAAACATCCGAGTACCTCCATATCGAATCTCGTGCTGACCTGAGCTCGTGCGTGCATAAGACAAAGACAGGACGCGCTTTGACAAGTTCTCATTTGTTGGTACCATCAGGATACCTGCTCTTTTCCCTTATCATCCCAGCCTCACCTTTCGAAATGAGAATAGTAGCGGAACAACCGTACAATAAGAAAGCTTTATGGCAGTTGAATGCTGCATGGGGCAATGGCCAGGGCGGTGTCTTCGTCGCGAGCAGGTCGCGCCTTCCTCACATACTTTTGGGCCACTAGAGTGGTACATTCTCCATGCTGGCGCGCAGGACTGCCATTTCCGAAGAAAACCTCTGAACATCGAGTAAGCGGGGAGCGTGTCCCTGGAACTCAGGCTATGGTCATCGTTGATTCTTCAAAAGCACAGAAGACAAAAGGAATATTTTTTTTGAATAGCCACCTACGAATTTCCTGAGGGCTCGATTTCTAAGATATTTCCAAAAGAACCTCAAGAGAGCAAATGTGCTTGATACAAGTGTCCTCGCATGTTAGTACAGAACTGTAGTTGAGAAACACAAGAGGTCATTTCTTCCTTTACTGACAAACTTCACTCTGACGAAAATGATAATGCCACCACATGTTTCTCTCACTTTTCGTTGATGTCTGATCGTACACATTTATGATTGTAATTCCCATGTTTAGACACAGGAAGTCACACAAAGAAAACGCTACAAACCCGAAAAAAGATCAATCAGTAGCAAAAGACAATTAGAGACTGTGGCAAGGTGCGTTAAGGTGGGCTGGACCCAGGCTGAACATTGTACTCCAGTCTCATTACAGCTTGGAGAATGAGAAAAGGGAGTGGAATTGAGCAGTGCGTAGGGAAAAGATGTTAGAGAGGCACACCTGGGATAGGCGGAGCGTACGCCGAGGTGGGTGGGGCCGAAGTTAAAAGTTTGTTATTCGTCTCAGAGCACGTCATGGAGCGGAAAAAAATGAGCAAAGGTGTGCAGAAGATTGGCTATTGAAATAAGAGACACGCCCATTGTGAGCGAGCGTGTATGGGAACAAATTCGACAATTCGCGAGTTGGTTACAGAGTGCATAAATACCGGAACAAAGTGAGGTCCACATGAGGTTAGGAGGCCAAATACGTAGAACGTCCTCAAATTGAGCGGGCACTATTCGCTATGGACAGTGCTTGCTACACAACTTTATGATGCAGTCTAGAGAGAGTTTGCATGTCGGTAGAAAATCGTTGGAGAAGAGGAGCGAGTGCTGAGCGTGTCTACTGTGTGCTACGGTCCACACAGAGCAGGGGGAGCGGAGCGTGTGAGCAGGTACATATTTTTGCACTAGGTTTCGCTGCATAGGCAGCCACACGTGTACATTCAACACCAGTCCACTTGCCGGCTGACGCCAACGCGCCTCCTGTGATGCGACTCAGCTTCGCCGGGCAGGCGTAGCTTCGTCGCGCGTACCTTCTTCCGTATGTCTGGATACTTCCCGGCCTTTCTTTCTGTGCACTCTACCAATGCTCCCACCATTCCATATAGTGTACAGCATCTTTGTGTGAAACCCATAGGGCGGTCGTACTTGGCCGCTGGGGAAGGGGGAGGGTCGTAAACGCAGGGTCGGTGATCACCAAACAGCACAAAAAACTCATCGCTAAGTTTGATGGAGCGGACGGGAAGCAGCAGAGACCCGAATGTAAGAAAGACTACAAAATATTATATCAGTTGTCTAGAAATTTCAATAGTTAGCGTGGGCTCGTAACTACGTAGATAACCAAATAATACATATCAGAACATCTCAAATGAAGCATATTGGCCGAAATCACCTAAAATCAGAAGTTACCCTTCCACCACCTGTGCGTAGAAGCATAATGCACGGCATGGAACTATTTGTTTTGAGGGCATATTTTATTTGAAGTTCGCGACTGAGTATCCTTACAATTTCACAGAACGAGTCAAGCTTTTGTGTGGCTAAGAACCTCGCGCGAGGATAACCCACCTGAACTATCCTTCAAACAGCGGCTCTTCAGGGGAACTGTAGAGCTTGTTGGAAAGAGAAAATACTTGGCGCTGTGATGGTGTTGTTAGTTTTGTGTATGAAGCATTAAAACCAACCCGCGATTTACCCCTAGCCGATCCGTGACCCATCCGAAATATTTCATGAACGCGGGAAGATACAGATTGCGGGTAGGTGGAAAACAGAACAGTATAAAGATGATGTGTACATGATGCCTTCCGTTTCCCATGATCCCTTCTCCTCAGAAGGTGATCAAGCTCGGAAAACGCCCCGCGATTCCCCTCGTCAACAATCAATGCTCTAGCGCCATCTTGCCCTCTAATCGCAATTTTGGCCACGTCTGGGGCTGCTCTCCTTCTTCAGGGATTTATAGACAGACTGTCGTCGATGTCCCAACTTTTCTTTGTAATGTAGGTAATCTAAGACTAATTTATTCAATATTTGCATGTAATTACTGTTATTTTGTATTTATTCACGTGTTTATATCAAAAAGTTGTAGGCTGTTCATGTAATAGTTTATATTTCCACATACTAGAATTGAGATGGCCGGATATGTCTTGTACAAGCACCTAGTGATTTGAGGGTAGGATAGGGATTGTAGTTATTGCATTTATTTGGTTTAGATTTACACCCAGTATCAAAAGGCGCAGTTTGGCAGGGTAGGGACACTAAATAGTCTTAGTTGTACACCCAAAGAAAACTGGCGCGTCCTCAGGTCGTGGATCGAGGAACGGCCGTCCGTTGTGGCGTTTAGCTGCGAATATATCGAATAAGCAGCCGCGCACAATCAAGCAAAAACAGCGGCTATAGGACAAAAGGGCTGCCAACCCGAATATACTGCTGCAAAAATAATCGGCAAAAACTTTTTGAAAAGAAGATTTGGACCCGAGATGGGCGTATGGAGATGCCCCGACTCCATACAACTACCCCACACCTCGGTGTAAAGAGGGGACAGGATAAGGACCACGTACATGTCATCAAATTGCACATCGCCTCCCACAGTATCATGACCCTATCGACGGATCCTCTCCTAGATGTGTACTTGCAGCACTCGGAAAAGATCAAAGCTGATATCGTCGTGCCTGCGAGACAAGTAGAGCAAAAGAGGTTTCGGCCAAGTGGGCGATGGCGAAGAAGTCCTATTGGGAAAAGGTGCCGACAACTTGTCAAGAACTGTTGGAGTCGGTTTCATCGTAAAACCGAAGATCTTTGCGCATATAATTTTCTGCGATTGCGATCCACGTATTGCTGTTTTGAAAATTCAGATACAAAGGATGGGGAAAAGAACGCTCAAAATCGTGCCGGTATATGCACCCACAGCGTCAGCGGAAGATGAAGAAGCTGAACGTTACTACGAGGAAATAGATCGGCGTTGAAGATAAAATCGACATACACGATTGTCCAAGGAGACTTCAATGCAGTTGTTATCGCACAATTGGATATGGAGCTTGTCGGCGAATACGGCACAGGCGTACGGAACGACAGAGGAAGACGCCTGGTCGAATTTGCGGAGCAACATCACTTCTTAATCTTGAACACTTTTTTCGAGTCTGTGGACGTGGAGAAGCCCTGATACGAAGATTTGAGGCAGATCGACTATGTAATGACAGATGCGCTAAGAGTGTTTGCTGACGTTTCGGTTATAGGTGAGAGTGTGGCTGCAACTGGCTCCGATCTTCGTCTAGTACGTCGACGACACTCATAGATCGAAAAAGAGAGAAACGAAATCTGTACTCACCAAGGGCACTCATACGCCACACTTTTAATGCCGATGCATTTACTGGCATGGTAGCATTGTCAGACTTGCGGATGGACACTGAGAAAAGCATGGACGCTGACTACGACAAACTTGTGGAGAAATTAACTCTTGCTGTGAAAGCTTTCAGCACTGCAGCAGAACTTGGCAGAAGACAACGTGTATCAGCAGAAGCAGTTCAGATGATGCAGAAGAGAGCACGTATGAAGGCCGAAGGAGGACTCTCAGTAAAATGATAAGGGAGAGGATAAAAGAAGACTATGAGGGATATAGGCAAAAGAAGCTTCGTGAAGCGGCAGAAGAGAGGGTAAGTCTGAAAACAGTGGAAAGAGATGTCCGTCTCAGGCAACGAATTCCCCCTGCTCTCAAGGATAACTTAGGTGTTCGCACGACAAATCGAAAACGGATGAATGAAATCTGCAGGAAGTTTTTTTAACGATTTGTACTCCTCAGAGGTGTTTGTCACGAAAGTTCGCTCAAATGCTGTCAGAGAAGCGATCTCAAATGTCATATGGGAAGAAGTCGAGCATGCAGTGAAAGGGATGAAGGCTGGAAAGAGTCCAGGAAGTGACAGTATTTGACCTGAGCACCTGAAAGCAGGGGAATAGCCCTATTCAAAGCGCTCAGAACGTTTGACGCTCGACCATTCACATGTACGTCAGCTTACGGAAAAATGTGGAGAGTTCCAAATTCATTCTGCTTGAGAGAATTAAGAATTCCTGGAGAAAAAGAGAAAAACTTGAGTATTCCTCTGCTTGTGATTTCTCGATCACAGGAAAACCTTTGATTCGGTTGAAGCAAACGCAGTATTCAGTGCGTTGAGCAGATTTGGCATCAACACGAATTACGTCGACCTCCTGGAAGAGATGAATGTACAGAAAACAAGCTCTTCAACGTCCCCTGTCATATATAAAGATCTGCAAGGGCGTACGTCAAGGCGGAATACACGAAGACAAGTCGGATACAGGTGATACAGGTATCCATTTGATGAATCCGAGGACTTCAGTTCACCTGCTAACCGAGAAGCCTCCCTCGCGGGCGGCGGGCGGTGCCAGCAGCCTCCCTCGGTCAGCTAGCAGGCAAATCTCATGTATCTGTCCTTTTCGTTAGTTTCAACAGTTAGGGTCGGAAGTGACGGGGGGGGGTCGTACCGGGACCTCATTTCGGGGAGGGGAGTCGTACTGACACCACCATTTCACACATCACGATGCTCTACCTTGATCCCATAAACGTAGTGTTGAAAGTAGCAGACATGATGCTATTGGTTAAGGAGCGTTGACCATGTCTACAGTCAAGGAAAAGCGAGGTGTTAGTTGATTATTCAAACATACAACAGTGGGTATCCGACCTACGCTTGCCCGGCGAAGCGGGGCTCTATCACACAGGGAAGCGCAGCGGCATCAGCCGGCGAGCCGACTGTTTATAAATGAATGTACATGTACGTAAACGTATTTGGTTATGATTATGATTGATTATCTGTGAGTAACACAAACAGAACAACACTGATTATATTGCTTGGTGACCGATAAAACATGGAAATGGAAAAAAATGTGAAGAGCGCTAGATATAGGGGGGGGAGGTAGGTGGAAGCCTCGGCGGTGAAGAGCAGCGGCCCGCCAACACTGCAAATCTCGAGAGTTCCAAACGGCTCCGGATACCAACTTAGTAGGCCCGTCAACCCCACCAAGGTCCTCCTTTTGGGGACGGGATCAGGCAGAATTTTGTAAAGGAATATATAGTAAGACGTAAAGTAACCGCTCAACAACTGAATACTAATGAGAGATTAGCTAAATTTAAGAACACACCAGTCGGATAGCCCGCCTTCGGCGGGCGATCCTCCTTATGCGTGTGAAGTGGGTCCCCGGCCATCCAAAATAAGGGCCAGTCGGATCACCCGCCTTCAGCAGGTGATCCTCCTTATGCTCCTTGTGCGTGTGGACTATGCTGTCCGTGCGATGTGGGTTCCCCCCTAAAATTTTCAACTCAGGGGGTGGGGCCAGTCAAATCGCTCGACCCACTTCTTACTCCATGTTTTCCCGCTGCTGGGGTAGTTCTGAGTTCGAATTTAGAAATTTTTACTTGGTCCCCACCTACCCAGATTTTCTCGAGTCCGTCCGCTGCCCGAGCAATTCCGGGTCTCGAAGATTTGCCTTAGGCCCCGCCCGCCCGACAAACGCCCCGCTCACTTCGGGTATGCTGTCACGCCCGTTGTGGGTGCAGTCTAACGTAGTGCATAGATAGTGATTTTGTCCCCGGTCCCTGTGATCTTCCGGAGGAATTTCACGAATTTTTGTCGTTGGCACTACTCACTTCGGTGCGCGCTGCGTCCATTGTATGCGAGGCTTAATTTAGTTTGTGTGTATTCGGTATATTTTCAACATGCCCTTACCCCCCATCCCAAAGTTGACGGCGTTTAAGAGTTTTGTTGATAACGTTTTCGAGAGATTACGTCCGTAACACCGCTCAGCTAAATATAGGCCCCGCCCATGGTGGGCGGAGCCTATTCTCCTATTGGTGCCACAGACATACAGACAACTTCTGCTCCATATATAAAGTATGATTGTTATAAGGTTAAAAAATGCAGCAGAACAGGTACAATATGTGGAAGAAAAACAAAGAGAAAGGAAGCCCATGGACAGCTTACAAAGCAAAGGCAAGCCAAAATATAGCCAGCAACAACAGCAAAACATGCAAAGAACTGAAACCCAACAGAAAAAAAATTGCAACTGTTCTTGAGCTTCTGCTTTTTGAGTTGCCTACTAGTCTTTTCCTTGGAAGACCTACACGACATCGGGTTAAGTACCTCGACTGGCAGACTATTCCAGAAGATCTCTCTGAGCTCTCTGCGAAGAACACTCTTCACAAATACTCGAACAAGTATAGGTTGGAAGGAAGTCTTGTCACTGTTGTGACTTTTTTCTTTTTTATTTTCTAACTCAACATGCAGTGGGAATTAGTCAACAATATACTCGTCATAGTTAGCCACTACAGTGCTCCACCCAATGAACAGGTAAGCATTCCGCTCCTTCCAAATTTGAGAAGGCTGCGAGTAGAGTAAATCGCCCCCTCGACTGATGTCATCGAAGTTGCTTGAAATTTTCTTAGCTAAGGAAGCCTCAAAGAGGCGAAGCAGGTAGCAGTCGCAGGGGACTACGTCGGGAGAATATCATGAGCGGGGACTAGTCTCCCAGCCTTGCTCCTCAATCATTTGGTCGGTCTTCATGGCAGGTATGGGGTCTCGTGTACTACGAACGAGGTGACCAGAAGCTAGTCTCGGCCATGTTTTACCAACAGTTTCCACCAGTTTGAGGAGCTGAGCGGTACAAATGGTAGCGATGACCGTCTGCTCTTAGAGGGCAGCTCGTTCTGCAGTATCACACCCGCGTCCCAGGAACAGCGAGAACCTTCTCGGAATACATGCCCGGTTTGGACTGCTGGAATGGATCTTCTTCTTGAGAGAAACAAACGGTACTGTGTGGGTTAAAATCTAGAGGTCAAATCTCTCATCCCCACTGAGCAGTCTCCTGAAAACTTCTGACGAAGACAGAGAAGGGGAGTGTGACCAAGGGGTACCCGGGTGCACAGCGTGCATCGGTCAAGGTATGAGTGATCCATCGAGTCAGTCCTTCTTAATAGTCCAAGGCTTACAGGCGGTGAACGACTGTCAGTTAGGTACATCCGAGTCTTGTCGCAAGACTGCGGGTGGTGGCCTCGGACCCTCGTTGACAGCTTCGAGAACGGTGAAACCTTTCACTTCGTTGAGGCCTCCCGACCGAAGTTTGCCTTCAAGGATCGAGTCTGTTTTCGCGAAGCCTGCGAACTAAAAGTGAACAGTCCTGACGGTAGTAGTATCCTCCCCTAATACACTGCTGATGTTACGGACAGCTGCCGTGGCTCCAGTGTCGCGGGGCCGCTGATAGAAGATGATGACCCGAAGATACTCCTGTGAAACTGACATCGTAGTTAAACCCAGGAAAGCGCAGGCGCCCTCACGCAACTCTTGCAGGGAAACTCTTAGAATGTTCTACAAGCATTGCATGTTACGTCATGTACGAGCATCGAGAATCAAAAAGTGGAAGCTTTTCAAAAACACTGACAGGGCTTTCCTTCCAACCTATATTTTCTTTCAATAACTTGAAAAAGTGAAATCGCATCACGCTTGCGTTACCGTTACGCGTTACCTCGCGTCGATGCCAACATCGATTTTTCCTGAACAACTTGAATAAGGCGACCCATAATTTTTCTTCGCATCTCAAGGGCTGTCGAGCCAAGAGAGGCAAGACGGACTTCATATGGGACATGAAATAGGCCTGCCCTCGCAAATATTCCCTTTGTGAACCCAATTTGAACCTTTTCATCGGTTCCACTAAACACATAGCTGAAGGCGACCAAACTGGCGCACACTACTCTAAAATAGGCCTAAAGTGAGCCGTGAAAAGCGTGAACAGGGTTTTTATGCTTCTGCTGGAGAAGGCTCGAAGGATCAAATTGCATCGCGATTTGTCTATATTAACAGTGTTCTTTATGTAGTCATCAAACGACAGAGCACTATTGTACTTGACGCCAAGGTCCCTGATAAGAGGTGTTCAGCTATTCGAATCATCAATAAGAAAGTGCATGTCATTAGTACACGGCCCTAGTTCCATCGTATAGGTTTTTCGGCTGATATTTCAACCCCCAAGTGACAGACAGCGCCTCAAGTGAAACCTGCAATAAGCGCGGATCACCAATCAAAACCAACTTGACATCATCTGCATACATTGTGCAATCTACTAGTGCAGGTAAGAAGTTTGGAAGATTGTTAATGTACATGAGGGACATGAGAGGTCCCAAACCTGTACCCTAGGGCACTCAGTGTCTCGTAAGGCTCAGATAAAGAGTCATTAATCATAACGGCTTGCTCTGTCCCAGATAGAAACTATACAAGAAATTTGTGTAATGAACCGGAGATGCCAAAGTTTTTAAGCTTAGAAAACAAGAGATTGCGCGGGATTGAATTAAACTCTTTCTTGAAATCAATAAATGCCAGAAAGACACTTTGCTTCCTATCGAGCGCTTTTGCCATAAAGGAATAGTAGAAATGAGAGCGCTGAAACAGGTTTCCCTAGAAAGAAATCGGTGCTGGCAAGATGAAATGAGCTGGTTCTTTATGCGATATCCTTTAGTGCGGGAGCACACAATCCTTTCCATAACCTTACTAACACAGGATGTCAGGCAAATTGGTATGTATGAGCTTGACCGAGCCCACACGCGAAATCTCAAGAACATCGCCTTTCGAAAGAATTCTATTGAGTAAGATGGCCACGGGAGGAGTCAGTCCCATTGCAGCTTTGCGGAGAAAAATTAGGGTAGCATACGGGCGAAGTGGACGAGCGCAGTGGCAAGCTTTTCAATGCACGGTACACGTCTTCACAGCTATTATCAATCCAGTCTACACGTCTTCACAGCTATTATCAGTCCAGTCAAGGTAGGCCTTGAAGCAAGAAGACTGCATAACAGGCTTTGAGGAACTGTTACTACAGAAGGTTTTAAAATAGTCCTCGAAAAGCTTAGCCTTTTCTGCATTGAGGGAGCAGTTCTTACCATTTGGACCTGTAACATTGCCTGTTCTTGAAGATTCCTTCAGCCTAGTGTTACAACGATACTTCCAGGATCTTTTAGGATTTCTTGATGAAGCTATTCTTGTTATATCTCATTTTAAGTTTTTCCAATTTACTTTCGAGTGTTTTAACCGCCTTCACATATTCTGGATCATGGACCCTTTGCCCCTTCTTGTACAAGCGTGCCACATGGGCTTCTGAAAGTTTGTCAAGGCTCTTTCCTAGACATTCTTTCTTCGTAGAAGAAGGTACAAATTTTCCTATTAGCTCATAACAGTAAATCGAAAGAGCATCATAGAACTGGCTTGAAGTTTCAGGGGAATCGAACACATTCCGCCAATCAACACGCGACAGTTGCTCACGAATTTTACCATAATCCCCATTAGCAAAATCTTTAACGACTTCAGAAGAGAGGGAGATGGGAAGACCGCTTGTCAATGAGAAATACACAGAAGCATGATCGGATGAAGAGATTGGGCCCCTTACTTCCACACTGGCGAGGAGGGATGAGCTTTCTGAGAGAATCAAATCAAGAATGCTGTCACCATGAGTCGGACGATTGACGTACTGTTCAAAGTTGAGAGATTATGCAGAGTTGTACAGGAGCTCAGTCATAGCGCAGATTGACTTTTCGGCAGCGAAATGTGAGGGCCGTTCCCAAGATATACAAGGAAGATTGAAGTCCCTCGAAATCATAGTAGGAGTTCTCGCCTGACTCAATTCCTCCAAACAGTTGATCAAATTCTGGAAGCTGTCAATGGAAGAAGAGGGGCTGCGATAGCATGTGAACACAGTGACACTGAAAGCCGATATCTCCATTTGAATAGTGAGACATTGAATATATGGTGAAAGGTTTGAAGAATAAAGTAACACAGTAGAGTTGTGTAACATAGTAGAATAAAGTAACACAGTAGAGTTGTGAATGAGGGCAAGAACACCTCCCCCCACAATCTCACCCTCACGGTTGCAGTGGAAAACCTGCTAGAAAAAAGCGGCAGAGATGGTGGAGTCATGAACCAAGTGGGGCTTACACCAAGATTCCGTGATGAAGACTGCTCTAGGATGAGACATTAGGAGATCATAGAGGTCGGGAAGCATGTTGTTAATCGGGCGATAGTTGAGCAAGACAAAACTGTTGCCATGTGATTGAGGTGCTGCCTGACCCGAGGTAACCCCCAAGTAAGGGGGGACCTGATCCTAGAAGCTAGTCCCTAGTTTGATGTAGACCTTATCCACGATGCTCAGATCAGCACTCCCCTGAATAGGTGTGGACATTACTTTAGACGGGAGGAATCCGACGTGTGCGGAGCAGTGTCATGTAGCGCGGGGTCCGTGAATATCACCGGTGTGATACTTGGGGTGAGTTGGCTTATCGCAGTGTGACGGGCAGGTAACTCTCTTGGATTTCTGAGCTTATGGATTTCGAAGTCTCGAACGACGTAAGAGAGTTTCCCTGCCTTCTTGTTCAGTTCGCCTGCCTGTTTCCTCAGAGCTCTGCCGAATGTGAGCTCCTCTTCCGTGTAGTCTTGGCGCGCGTACGAATGAAGGAAGTCCTCAGTGAAGCTTTGCCTCCCAGACCTCATGTGTTAAAGCAGCCGGTCTTCCAGGTAGGGCACGCCATCGTTGTGATCATCACAACAGGGGGGTCGTAAGCGCGGGAACCTTCCTGAAGTAAGGTTAGAGCGATATCCGGATGTCGTTTAGCTTCAATGATGAAGACTTATCCATGTGAAGAACTCCTGAAGTGACCCACACAAGACAGAAGCGACCTACCAACGCAGAAGTGGGGAACGGGCGATGACGGAAAATACGATAGCCGCTCGCAACGACGTTATGAATTAATAAAAAAGGATGAAGGATAAAGTCTCCGCCGTTGATCAACCCCTTTGTGGGATGCGACACGCATCGCACAAAGGGGTTGTTCAATCAGAATCGCAGTGGCTTACTGAATGCAATTTGGCCTATACAATGACTTGTGGAGGCCAGCCGATGTACAAGTTAGTGTTTTCCAAGACGAACCTGGTACCAGTTTACCGTCCCCGGAGGGTAGAAGGCTCGGTTGGCTTGGGCGGGAGTCGACCCGGGATTTGAACCCGCATGTGGTGACCGCGTCACTTGTCAGTACACCACCACCGCGGCAGTGAACATTTGCAATGAATTAATAAACAGATGGAAATACACTTCTGGACCTTTTTATCGCAGAAGCACATCTACTTGCACAGATGAAGCCCTTTCTGGAAATGGCACCTTCCCAATAACTCTGCGTGAAAGCGCTATGCATGGCGCATTGCAGAGTTTATGCCAATTGGCGCCCATTGAACTATTTCCCGATATTCCTACAAAAAACATGCGTTTCAGAAGCATACCAAAGTCTTTAAGCCAGCTGCAGGTTTGATGGCGTAGGAGGGGTTGATTTTTCGTGTCGTGAGGCAATGATTACGCTGTGATCACAACGGGGGATTTTTTCGAACAGCAGGCCTAGGGATAAAGTGAAAGTCTTGCTGGGAGGTAGAATGCCTCATGCTTCCGGCAAGACCAAGACCTTGTATGAAGCTGCCATGGATCTCCAGAGCGTAGCGACTTGTGGTTGACCCCCCATGATCACGCAAAGGTCACAACGGAGAAAAGTTCCTAAAAAGGATATTTTTTTTGAAATCGCTCAAAATCAGGTAACAAGTGCCAACCTAGTTTCCCTCGTACCTGCTCTACCCCTCTTCGAAAGCTTTACTCTCAAAAAAGTTTTGGGTGTCCAACCGAGGGGTACTTTTCGAGTGTTTGGCTTGAAATTGGCTCTAGGTTAAAATAGCGCGCTCCAATGCGTTTGTATTAGCGCGTTGACCGCGAACAATTGATGTTCGAATGCTATCTAACAGTTCTGACTTCGTCGTCATGGTGAGTTTTTTCTTGTTTTTCTTTTGTAGTAGTTTGTTGATTTTCTTTTTTAGTTTTTCTTATTAATTTTCTATTTCGATTCTGGTTTCTGCGCTACCAAACTATTCCTACCCCAGTCTGCCGGAATCAGGCTGCTTTTTTATCGAACTTTTTCTAAAAGGGCAGATTTGGTTGAAAGTTTGCTTATGGTGGTCTTTCACCTCCTGAACACGAATATCGCTTCCGCTTCGCTCGAAACTCGTCGGATTTGATAATTTAGGGTGCTTTGGCGCCCGCGCCAAAATACTCTAAATCACCAAACTCGATAAAAACTTGTACACGAGGGTAATTTGACATCCTGACTACGAATATGACATTTGTTATTGGCGCCGGCGCTGCCCCGTGTACAAAGCCAGATTTCTTTATGCTGAACGTACGACAAGATTGTCATCTGCGTTTTGCTAATAGTGAGCCTGGCCTGAGGGAAATCTCAGTCAGTCTTTTCCCAGTTTTAGCCTCAGCAGAGCGCTAAATAGTGCTGGTATGGAGAAACGATGTCATAGTCGTGATCAGGACATCGAATAACATTTATGGACAAAGTTTCAGCATAGGTTTTTTGAGGTTTTGGCGTAGGATTAGTTCAATAGCGCCCAATTCTCTATTGTCATTTTCTTCGTCCCTTTTGCTCCTCTTTTCATTTGTACTCTCGTGAAAGGGGCGTATCAAGACCCTTATTTGGGGGGGGGTCGTATCTGGCTGAAAATGATCACAACACGAAGGCGTGCCGTGCTTTCAGGGCTTTAGACGGAAGATCCATCTCAATAATTCGACCTCTTGCATTGACTGCCTAGGTTGCCCTTTAGGATGATGCTGCAGGAAGATGGCACCCTTCTGAAATTCCGAGAGCAACTTCTTGTCGCCATATGTTTCAGTGACCTCTTTGAGGGCCTAGTAGTTAAGTTGAGTTCGCGTGTTTCCACATCCTCCCTCTGCTCACCGATACCGACCCACGCAATCCTGCGAAATTCATTCTCGATTTTCGTTTCTCAGCGCCCACCATGGTGGAAAAGCGTGCTTCGATCAATTGGTGCAGAAGTTCCCAGTGCTTCAATGCTCGCTTCGACGGCGAATAATCGCGAAAGAATGGTCTCCTGCACCTGATCTATCCTGACTCTCCTGGCAACTATTTCTTTTAAGGACGACGTCGGAGCTTTTTCGTTCCTCTCACAGCACGATTCATACCTTTCGGTCATTTTCTTTGCCCAGACAGGGATATCCTGTGAGATTTCATCTTCTTCAGATCTCTTCTTTCTGCCCCTGGCCATCTCAGCATCTCACAGTAGGCGGGGCTTCATGCAGCAGCCCTAAAATGCAAAAAATTTGAAAAAATATCGAAAGTCCGCGAAAAGCGAGTGGGCGTGGTCAGCCTAGATTGCCGAACCCTTTAGAAAATGTGCGGAGTCGGCATGTGTCAATGCCCGGTAATTCCCAGTCAAAGTGTCTGTGGGAAACAGCAAAAGCAGAAGTTATAAAACAAGATTTGAGAATCTGTGTCCGCGCTGACAAAAGGGCGTGGCCGTCGGGGCGGGGCTCGCAGTGATGTCTGGCATGATCTGGTTGATGAGTTTGTCGCGCCCTAATAAGTGTGGTGTTTTGATGAAAAGTGAGGGTGAATTTGGTTTGAAAAAGGACGAATTTGGTTTGAAAAAGGACGAATTTGGTTTGAAAAAGGGTGAATTTAAAGTGAAAATGGTATATAATAAGGTATATAAAAAAGTCACTTCGACCGAGTCACATATCAGCAAAGTTTTCGCTGCCCAGACAGAAGACTTGGATACGAGTCCCAGGGCGGAATATACCTAGGATGTTCCCCTATAAGCAGGAGCTGGCTCTCGCCCATCACCTTCATGTACACCAAAATATGAAGTCATCCAACATAATTAAAGGTTGAGTCCACTTTTAAATTTTATGAGTTATGCGGCTCAGATAGAAATAACAAGGCAGCAAACAATGCCATAGTGAAAAAAAAATCAAAAAGAAATCATGGGAAATGCCCTATATAGAACCAATTGCCTATGCGGTTGTACCTGCATAACGCGAGGCGACGGCTGGCCGAAAGGGTTCTCACTTGTTGGTGTCAGCTGTTTTATCACCTCACACTCACCATTCGAAGTGAAGAGGATTTAGTAGCAGAACATTAGCGGAACGACCGCGCCATCATGCAGCCGTTGAAAATGAAGGGTGGTCGTTGTGGTCGCCAGGTGGACGAGGTGGCAACCTTTTCACTACCGATCGGCGCTATCCTCTCCTTTCCGATTTGCGGAACTAGTGCATCCTGCAGCTTTATAGAAGGGCTACGATATCCGCAAAGGCCTTGGGAACATCAAATGAGCGCGGGCCCTGCCTTTAAAAGACGGACGTGCTCTTATTCAATATTCGAATGGCTAGGTCCTTGCACTTCTTTCACGCGCGCGAATGCGGACACAGGTAGGTTGGAGCACAATATCCTGTGCAGTGAAGGTCCACACACATTCTTACTCTCCTTTAATCACCTAAAAGAGTGTCCGAGAAGTGTAGGATCCCTAACTAGCTTAGTTATCACAGCAATGTGGGGAATAACGAATAATCGCTATAAATCTCGTCATTTCTATCTCTTTGAAGACTTGGCCTATGGCTTTCCATGAAAGCTAAGGTAACACATGCATCAGAACACCAGAGTGTTTCATCTGTACCAAGCTATTCCTGTGAATAAGGGGAGCAGTTCTGCTGGAATCGTGCCTCGTTAGTTCAGAGTCTCATTCGTACACAGTTTCTTCAGTCGGATGACGTTCAGTGCTGGAATGTGCCTGGAAGCCAGGAGAAATACTCGGCGTGACGTTACTTTTTTCACATATGCTTCAAAAAAACGCTGATAAAAAGGTCATACAACAACAAACCGTAGCAATGAGGGTCGTACCGAGCTCCCTTCAGAGTGAGGGTAGAGACTCGACCAAATTCCCCAACGCATGATGCGTCCTATGGTTTCTGCGGAAAATTCACAGTAATTTGAGGTTATTGCCAGAGGACATAGGTTCATAAGCTTCAAACCTCGAGATGATACAAAAAAAACTGCTCTCTACACAAATGGGGAATGAAAATGATGATCAGCCCGCTAATGCTCGGAAATGGAGTAAAATAGTCGCAAGACTATGGAAAATTTTTGAACATCCAACAAAAGAGTGCTTAATATTACAAAAGCTCGTAATATGATCCAGGAAAACTCCGGAATTCAGCATTCTCATAATTATTTTTCCCATCCCACGTTGTGGTGGTAACGGTCTACGGACGACTTGTACTCAATCCGTCCGATTGTGTCGATCTTTTGCTTTTCTCTGCACCTCTTGTCCACACGACTTCCTGCGTTCATTGTGACCTCACCCAATCCAGCTTTCACAAATTGTAAGTAGCTCACCCATCTCAAAGTCCCTTCTGAAAAACTCATCTCCTGAATTGCCACATGTTTCTTGCGCAGTTCGATACTTTGGCAGCCGCAGTTCTCTATCTTACACGGTTTCGCAATAGAACTATGCACAAAAGTTTACGGTGTCACGTAACTGCGATAATTAGCAGTCATAATAATAAAACAAGTAAGAAAGTGTTCTTTGGTTCCACTATGTGCTGCTTTTTCCAATCCTTGAATCCATTTTCCAGCATACAAAGGTGTTTGATGCCTACGGGATTCATCTCGGAAATGCGGTTCTGTTGCATGGGCCAAGTGGGTGTGGAAAAACGCATTTGGCCAAAGCAATCGTAACTCATTTTGGACTCAAATCCATTTTTATCAAGGTAAGGATATGAATACTCTAAGGTTTTACTGATTTTGTTGTGTACCACATTATGATGCCTACCAGCCTCCTAATCTTTTCTTCATGTCCTAGTACCTTTAGCTGTCGTCATATCAAAACATTTGTAGGTATAGTCGAGTACAGCAGCTGCTCTCATCTTAAACCGCCAGCGCTTGGAGACAGGCTCTAAAAGAATACCCGGCAAACTAAAATTGTGGTAGAGGAAGATAAGGGTTCCGATACATTTGCTTACTTACTGCAAGTCATCTTTCTTAAAAAGGGTGTGTCCCAGATCGAACTCATCTGAGGAACTGTTTTATGTTTTCCTTGCATTCTTGTGTCGGGGCAACTGGACCTCATTCGTAGAATCTGCAGTGCGCAGAAAAGCAAGTTATCAGTCTGCACACAGTTAACGTTTACCAACCAGATCTCAACGGAAGGTTAGTGGTTTGTCATCTGCCTATACGCCAGACCTTGCTGGGTCATACTACCACCTTCTCCCTTTGTTGGAAAATCATCTCGCTAAAAATTCCCAAGTATGAGCAGCACGAAAGCGCTCTTCTAGCGTGTTTCGATCTAAGCCAGTCTCCTTTTATAAGGATAGACTCGTGAAATTACCCTATAGATAGCAGAGGGTGTCAATAAGGGTCAACACATGAATGACTTGATTTCGTTCATTGAAAATTATTTAGTTACTGAACAAAGTTGCCAATGATGGCAAGACTTTCGACTCAACCTAATGCCTCTTTTGTCAAGCCGGCCGCAGTGCGCAAAACCATAGCTTCGCCTTATTGTGGGAGTTCTACACTCCTGATTTTACGAAAAGCTACGTGGGTGTACGTCTTTCGAGGGACAGTGTTTGAGACCTCCCCTTACTCTGAGGATACTGCTCATTAGGCTGTGGGGTGCTGTGAATCCTATGATCATCTCAGCACTACTGAGATCAGCCTTGGCTCCGATACAATTATTCCTCTGCCTTGTTTAAAGACACCGCGATAAAGTGGTCCTCAAAATGAATTGGTGCTGTTTGGAACCCTCTACGCCTTGACGAAGGTGATAGCACTTTCATCCCTCAATATGGCGCGATGAGGAAGTTATGGCGATTTCCACAAGGCTCGCTAGGCTCGCTGAGACGGTAGGTGGACGAGGCGTCCGGTCCCGAGCTGCTTCCGTCCCCTTAACGCCCGCCTGCGCGTCTCGTGCGCGACCCTTCTGGCACTTAGCCAAAGTTGGTTTATAGCTGTTTATAGCTGGCTGGAAGCGCAAATTCTTAGAAAAGCATACATAGGATAAGAGAGAGGCAAGAAACTAAAGGAAGGCAGTGAAGGAGGATTGAAGAAAAAGCACGGGGAGATGAGTATCACGTACGAAAGTCTGTTTCTCCCGCTTGTTGCTTAGAGCATCCGCATCGCGCGTAGCAGGAGAGAATATAACAGAACAGCATGAATACTGAGAAGAGCTCCTCTGTTTTCCCCAGCTCCACTCTGACAGAAAAAACCCTGTAATTATCAGTGGAACACGTTTTATCGAGACATCGATGCCCGGAATTTCTCGACACAAGCAAGTGATGGATTATTATCGCAAGCGCCGTCATCAGAAAGGACATAGCAATTCCGACTAATGCCCGCCGCTCCAACAAAGAACAGCTGAGCGGCCGTCCATCAGAGGGCATCTAGCAATTGGAGCAGTCCAACTGAGCGGGCGTTGGGATGCTATTGGTCATAGAATATTGACCATTTCAGATAAAAGAAAAGGCGGATGCTAGGTGGGTATCCAAATGTGTGGAAGAGGGTGAGCGCGGAAGAGCCGCCCCCGCCCGGCGAAGCTTGCCATATCTCAGAAGGAGACGCGCCGACGTCAGCCAGCTAGTGAATAAACAGATGAAAGAACACATTCGGACCTTTCTCATCGCAGAGCGCATCTGCTTGCACGGAAAAAGTCCTACTAGAAGTGACATCTTCTCAACAACTCTACGTCGGAGCCGTATGCATGATTACAGAGGTGATGCCAGTCGGCGCTATGAACTATTCCCTGATAACCTTGGCAAACGTATGTGTTCTAGGAGCATAACGAAGTCACTGAACGAACTGGAAGGGGTATTGTATTGGAGGGGTGGGTTTTTCGTGTCGCCTGAAAAGTGTCACAAGTGGTAGGCCTAGGGAAGGAAGTGAGAGGCTTTCCGGAAAATGGAAATCTTCTATACTCCGGCACTTTTCTCTGACTCTGATTATAGGGCTGCAAAAAGTCTTCATCTTGGGAACTCGAACTAAACCACAAGAGTTTAAGGGATGTGAACCTCTTTCTGTGCTCAATGTTTAAAAAGGCCTCATAACTTGAAATATCGCCTCCCGTGTGAGTGAAACGCTTTCAGGCCCTTTTGTGGATAAAAGCAATCTCTCGGGATTCTCAAATGGAGACAAAGCTGACTTCTGCGATAAATAGTCCGAAAATATGTAGAACTGTGCGAGTCTTAGTCCCAAAATGTGCGAATCTTAGGCAACACATTCATTTAGGGACCAGAGCTTCTGTCAAAATTCGTTGGATCCAGCGAAAGGAAAATCAGAAAAGTGTTCGAAAGGTGTGTCTGTTTTTCTTGGAGCGTTCACAATGCTACATTTTACATCTACTACCCACCCATTGCAAAATTATACGGCATATTCCATACTTTGAAGCCTTGAGACTGGCAAAAGCTTAGCAGGAATCCGTCCGATGCAGTACAATACAGCGAGGATTTTGTAGTTTTCTCAATATTGCGTCGGTCATATTTCCACTAATAAGTTTTCAAGCTGCGTTAATGCTGCCTATGCAGTCTCCAGCTTCTCTCTTCTTAGAACCTCGGCATACTTGTTATATCAGATGTTTTCTTGCATGCAGATGAGGTCGTTAGATGGAATACTTGGTATCGGCCTCACTTTCGGCTAGATCATATTCGTCAGAAGCTCAGTACAACATGGACAATAGGAAGACTTACTACACCGACTACTGAGAAAGTGGCTACATTCCGCTTGGGGTGACGTGCTGAGCCTCTGATAAACACGATTCAGTCGAAACGTCAGGCCAGTGATTAAGTCCTCTACCTAACAACCCCTTTGGCGCACAAGACAACATCTAGCATGACAGCTACCTATATAATACTTCCACACGAAATAGGATGCTACACGGCGCTCTTATTTGCACAAGTGATGTCGAATTTATGAGCCTCTTCGAAGAACTCTTCAGCTGAACCATTCTTTCAAAACTGTACAGCATGGCATTCGCTTAAAGGCTGAGTCCGCGTTCCAATATTATGAGTCATGCGGCTCAGATAGTAATAGTAAGGTAGCAAATGATCCAGCAGTGAAGAAAAAAAGCAGAAAAAAAACCAGTCGGATATGTCCCATATAGAACCGAAGTGAGGTTGTACGAGGATAAGGCGAAAAGATGCTATGGTCGCAAGAGTTCTTACTTGTTGGTATCAGGTGTTTTTCCTTATCACCTCACTCTCACCATTCGAAGCGGAGAGACTCAGTAGCAGAACAACCGCACCATCAGGTAACCATTGGAAATGAATGGTGTGCGGTGCCATTGATTAAGGGTTGGGCCAATGAGAGCAACGACGGTATCGTGGAGTTCATCACTCAATAGTGTGATCACTAACCTAGCTACCTGCTCGGAAGGGGAAAATCTCAACTGAACGTGGGCACTGCCTTGAGCGGATTCGCAGGGAATTCCGATTCGAAGCTCCAAAAGGGGCGAATACACTTTTTCTTTTTCTTCTTTTCTTCTTCTTCTTCTTAACGTTGTCTCGCTGGTGCGGGGGCCACTTTGCTCGGTCTAGTGCAGGTCGACTTTTTCATGTTCGCGTTGATTGTGTCCTGCCAACGTTGTTTAGGTCTTCCTCTGAGTCGATGGCCGTCCACTTTGAAATGATATGCCGTGGCAGCGACGGTATGCGACTCGGCGCGCACGTCCATAGCCGTCCATACCTGGTGTCCATACCACTGAACCCGTCGTTCTCGCATCTTCTCTGCAATTGACGCCACGCCCTTTCGCCGGCGGACGACATCGTTACATGCGATGAAGGCGTGTAATACCCGATGTAAATCGCAGCATCCGCATCTCCATAGCCTTCAATTGACCTTCTGCGCTTGTAGTGATCGGCCAGCATTCGGATCCGTACAGTGCAATCGGGTGGACCATTGTGCGATATATCTTCTATTTGAGGCGAGTGGTCATGCGTCTGTCTCACAGTGCTCCAGTAATCCATCGCGTCCTCGAAGCATTTATTTTCGCTCGTACCTCGTCATCCAGGCCACCACCGCTTTGGAAGCAAGATCCTAGATATCTGAAAGAGATGATCTCCGGTAAGGCTTAAACCATTAACGTTGATGGTACCATCAAATGCGTTGGTTTCCAGATATTCCGTCTTCTTGATGTTGAGACGAAAACCGTAGCGGCTCAGATGATCACTCCACATCTGGGACATTGAAGTCCCATTCTGTTGACATCTGCGACAAGGACATCCTCAGCATAAAGCAGAGTCCACGGCGTTTCATTTTGCAGGTCCCGTGTGAGCGTGTCCATGCGAGAAGAGAAGCAATGGCGAGAGCGCTGATTCTTGATGGACGCCTACGTTTACTAGGAAGCTATTTGATAAGCCGGCTGCGCATCTCACTCGGCTGGCGGTGTTTGTATATTACATCCGGGGCCAGCTGATAAGAGCTTCAGGCACACTATGTTCACGAAGTATCAGATTAATGGATCAGGTACGCAGTCATACGCTTTTTCAAGATCCAGAAAGACAACATGAAGTGGTTTTTGCCTCGCCCTATGTTTCTCCATGAGCAGACGAGCAGCAAAGACTGCGTCGGCGGAGCCTATTCACAAACCACATTGGTTACTGGTCAATGTCACCATATCGCGTAGTCGTCGGTCGAGGGTCGCTCAAAGATTTTCATTCTATGCGATAACAGGTGGATAGATAGGGAGATAGCTAGAGCATCTCGCAGAATCTCCTTTGTTCTTGAATATTGGTACTGTTATGCTCGTTGCTCGAAGGCGGTGCTCTGCCTGAAACACAACGGCGTCGAGGAATTGTGTAAGCCATGGAACTCTGTTCTGACCCATTTCCTTCATTTTCCAAAACCCTGCAGGTATGTCGTCTGGTCCTAGCGCTTTACGGGTTCTTCGTGCTGCTTATGGCCTTGGCAACCTCTTCGGTTGTGATCCGAGGGACTTGACCAGCATGCCTTCTGTGCCTTCTGAAATTGGCGTGTGGGCGAATTCGACAGATATCGCCGAAGTGTTGCTGTCAACGATCCAGTATCTTTCGTCCGCTGTGCAGTCGTTGTCCATTTGCAGCCTTGACGCACATGAAATGTTCAACGTCTCTTGCTATTTGTGCCCGTCCTTTTGTCAAACGGTATGTGTTTTCCTCTCCTTCTCTGGTGTTCAGGTGTTCATACAAGTCTCGGTAATGCTCTGCTTTGACTGCAGCTACAGCTTTCTTGGCTTCCTTTTTAGCTCTGGCATAAACTCTCCATTTTTTAGCGGTTTTCTCAGCGAGCCAGTTCTCGCACGCCACTTTCTTCTCCTTCACTTTCTGCTTGAACTCTTCTGTTTATAGCCACGCTTGTTTATCGATGCGATATCGGTTTGCTTCGTGCTCCCTAACGTAGTTTTGGCCGCCCTTGTGACTGAGTCGCGGAAAGTTGGCCACATTCTTCGACAGAGCTCCCATTAATAGGAAGGAGATCACAGCTACTGGCAATTGCAGCCGCCTGATCAGCTTGCCGTAGTCTTCACCATTTAATTTGATCCGGTCCCATATACCTGTCGATTTCCCTCTTGCGCTTGAATATCTTCGTACCAGTCACGAGTAGCCAATGCTGTGGTGCCAAATGGTCAGATAGGATGACCTTTGCATTGGATGCGAGGAAGATCCCTTCTGCCTACTACAATGAAGTCGATTTGACTCTCCTGTGCACTGCTGGCGTATGTGACTAGGTGGCTACGGCGCTTCTTGAAAAAGGTGTTGCAGATGGCAGGATCATTTGCGTCAGCAAAATCTAGAATGCTTCGGCCATCTTTATTACACCATATCCATTGTTTCCATGACAATGTATCCGCCTTGAGTACTGCCAACGCGGCCATTCAGGTCTCCACACAGGAAGAGCAACTCATTTTCAGGAACTTCAGCAACGCACTCTTGTAGTTCTGCCTAGAATTGCTCTTTTTCCACATTGCTGCAACCACTTTATGGGGCGTATGCTGAAAACACATGAAGACGACATGCCGCGAGAGATGGCAGAGACGTGTCTATCTGACTTGCGCCGTATTTCTGAGACCCTGCTGCGCATTTCATCCCTGACAACAATAGCCACACCCTTGCTGTAGATTTCACCATAGTAGCTTAGTTTGTTTTTTCTAGTCCTTCTCCAATATCGCGTGATTCTTGTCCTTTCCATCGTCTCCTGTACGCATGCAATGTCCACTTTTCGTGGTATCAGCATTTCCGCGAGTTCGGTGCTGCATCCTGTTAAGGTGCTATATTCAACGTGGCAATGCGCAGTCGTTCCACTCGCGGCTGGGCTTTCGTTCGGACTCTCTTCTTTAGCCGGTTCCGCCCTTAAACTGGTAGCCCTGGTTCATTTAACATGGTGGTCGGGCGAACCCACCGCGCGTCCCTCTGAGGTACGCCCTAGCATTATTCATTGAAATGACATCTCGATCCATAGTTGCGACTTTAAAGTTACACCCGACCTGTCGCTCGGGTCTGACACTATTGTCCTTGTTCTGCTCAGCACCACTCTTACGAGTGTGCAGTCTGCAGCGGCACCACGAAGAGGAACGGACATCGTCGCCGGGCAAACACACATTATATGTAAATTGTGACTCTTTGCGCATTGCCAATGGAAAAAAGAATGGTCTTTCGACTGAAAGAAGAACGTGAGGAGGTGCTCTTGGTATGAGTACACAAGAGACCCGCAAGGATCGCATGTTCTCTGAACGGCAGCATCAGTAGATGGCGTTGGTCATAACTTACTTCGACGAGCTGTTTCGAGTTTATACTTCACCGGTGCCGAAACCATGAACCGAAACCATGTACTTGTAGGAACCTATGTACTATCTATTTTTTGAGACACGGATCGCTATTCATCGACAGCAGTTTCTGGGGAAAGCAATGCAATCTAATAGACGACTGCGCGTCGGCTACGGAAGGACGTGAAACCAACCACGGCATCTTCTTCAACAACATCTCGGTCCATGGCAAAAAAATGCGGGTAATCTTTTGTTGTCAGGCCTTTGCGTTCGGACAACGCCAGTAGGGCAGTCGCAAACGCTCATTGAGAGTATGCAAAACAGGCTAGCAGGACTCGAAAAGGCGCTTGAGGCCGTGCCCATGGCATGTTGAATAATAGGAATATGGTTTCTGCTTTGGTTCGAAGAATCATTGTGGTTCACAATTTTTTTTCGGAATAGTATTTTGCCACAAATTTCGCGCATGCGCTTGAAGTCGAATGACAATTTTCGCTGATGTTTCTTTACATGTCGAATCGATTCGCACCGTAGCGTTTTTTTGCTGAGGTTCTGCAAGCTTCAGAACATCAGGCTTCGGGGTATGACCAATAGTATCGGAGTGCATAAGGCTATGTGATGAATGTTCACATAATTCTTCTTTACGTTAGAGCACGTGCTTCTCCACCATGTGTTATCATTTTTGATGAACTCGATTCCCTCGCTCCGCAACGAGGATCCTGTGCAACTGCAGTGACAGATCGTATCGTTAATCAACTTCTCACCGAAATGGATGGAGTCGGGAGCAAGTCAGGTTGGTAACTATGAAAGAAGACTGTTTCGATGAATTTTCTTGAACACTCATAATTTTTGCTTGGATTTTTGGTTTTGAGACTGTTATTTGGAGTTTATATTCACGCATAACAGCTCTATATGATGGAACGTTCAACTGAGCTCACTGTTACCGCAGGATTTCCCTCCTCAAAGGAGTGTGCCTTATAATATATTTTTACATACAATCTACTATTTCGAGTTCTTTCTTTTCAATTACTCGAATATCTAATAGACGATAACGCTAATCTATAATACAGGTGTGTGGTGGAAAATGGACCCCGTCCTACTCCTGCACTTTTTTCCAGGATTTCGTGATATCCACTTTCTTCTTGAATTCGACTTTTTGCGTTTCTTTCACTTTAATTGTATACTTTTTATTCGAAAGTCATGAGAAAAAGTGTTCATCAGTGCTTTTTCTTGTTGAAATTGAAGCAGTCTTATCTCTTAATTATATTTTGGGATAGGTCGTAAGCCGAAAATAGTTCGTACAAGCAGTCTAAAACAACAATCTTAACGCTCTCTCGTACCTGGCTCTGGGAGTTTTGACATACATCATCACCTTTTCCGCTTCGTGTCTTCGTAAAGAACAAAGTGAGGACCATGTTTGTGACCAGGGCACTGACCAACCTCTACAGATCATCTTTCAGCAATAATTTTGTTAATGATAGTTCATAACTGTAGTACCGTTCTATGAGGTGTCTGGTGTTAGGGTTCTAAGTCTTACGTCAGCACACGCATGAGAAAATTAAAATCCTACCAAAGCAACTGGTGTTAGTGTAAGGGAGAAGAGGATCATCAACAATTAAGGTGATATTGAGTATAGTGATAGGCCTATAATAGGGTTGATCGGTGTGCGATAAACACTTCATCATCTTCATCATCGTCTCCTCGCGGCTGTTCCCTCCCGACAAACCGCCATAACCTGAGGCATCGGCGTTGAAGGCGCCCTGGAAGCAGGGGGAAGAAAAACTCAGCCGTGACGCCCAAGTGCAGAACAGCACAAAGGACAAAGCACAGCTTAACGGACAAAGTCAGACGTCCCTCACGAAACCACTTATCGCGAGTTTTGTCAGAATTCTTGTTGCTATTCCGGGAAAAGTGGGCATAAAGCACGGGACTGCAACGAAGCAACAACATTGGAAGAGCGACTTGAGTTTATGAAACAACAAGTATTCCGCCATAACTGTGGGGGATCGCAAAGCTTCAATCTGCTCAAGAGGAGCCCGCAGTATGTGCAGAAAAAGGAGCATCATACTTCTATCTATGAAAGGTTGAGTCTTCCGTCGAACAACCAGACAGTTATTGCTCAACAATATATATCAACCGATACACCCACGGAGCTCCAACTAGTCAAGCGTCCCTCATCGACAAAGTATACGACATCAAATCTTATAGACCCCTTGAAGCCAGCTCCACATATCAACCTATCAGCGAAACCCAGGTTTTAGTCGAATAGTGTCGACTTCTGGATCCGTTCACAGGAACATATGAAAATGTTCATATCATGCTCTACACAGGGACAATCGCTCAATGACTTCGCTCACCGACATCGACACCATGGAGTTGAAGATTAACACATTTGGTCGACAAAGGCCAATTATGAAAACTTGTGGCAAAAACGATATTGAAAATGTGGGACCTGCAAGGCGATCAGCATGCTTCACAGTCACTCGTGTTGAAACGATGACAATACCACTACCTCGCAATAGCCTCAGCAAAGAAGAGAAGGAATTTCCGTTGGAAAACGACATGCATCTTTCCACCGATCCTTCCATCAAGGATGTTCAACTAACCGTTCTGCTATGATGTACTGATCTCTTTTCTTTACTTGATACTGGATTCGGAACACATTGTACACCACCGTCCGAATTAAGTCAATTCCATCCTAACTGAGATACTTCATATCAGGAAGAAGAGATGCAAAACAGGGAGATGTCGAGAAAACTTCTGTTAAGAGCATTCACTTCAGTTGAATATGTGGGTAGGAGAGGATGGTTACTACGTGCCTATTCCTTGGAAAACCAGTGCTACTCAACTACCGGACAAGAAACAGCTTGCTTGTCGACGACTGAAAGCTAACCTTTATTCGGGAACCAATCGGAATTAATGATTAGGAATTCAGTGGAGAGCGAAGTCTTGAAGGACAAACCGCGCACTACTTAGCGTATCATGCAGTCAGTACTCCCCAAAAACCACCATGTAACTCATAATCGTATTCGATGCATCTGCACGCCTTGAAGGCAATCGGCACGATGGTTTGGGACTTGGCCTAAAATGCTACTAGGACGCTATATACGGGGGGGGGGCAAAAAGTCACTTTGACCGAGTCACATATCACATATAGTTTTCGCTGCCCAGACAGAGGACGTGGATACCAGGGCGGGAGATACCCAAGATGTTCCTCTATAAGCAGGAGTTGCCTCTCACCCATTACCTTCATGTACACTAAACTATGGAGTCATCTCCAGTCGCAGCCTGACTGGAGAAGACCTTCATTCATGTCACCTCCAAACAGCTGCGAAACTTCTATGGAATCACCCAATAGCTACCCCCAATAGCTGGAGACCACTACTTTCGATCTGGATGACCTCCAACA
>MU912160.1:30827-41058 GCA_036418165.1 Cooperia oncophora | reverse complement strand
CAGAGAATCGCTTTGCAAATTTTGAAGGCAGATTCAAGATCAGCGTCCAAAACCACGTCTAGTGATCTACATCTCATCACAAATGGCCACTTCGACCTGACGACCTTCCCTAGTCAGGCACCTCATCGCGGTCGCGTGCCAGAATCTCTCGATGGCGCTCGTCCAGAAGGCTGTGACGGAATGTATTTGATATGCTCTTTAATATGGTGGTAGAAATGTCCGATCAGAATTCAATAAAGTGTAACTTATAGCGCCTCGAAAGTCAATGAAGAAAAGTGACTTTTTTGCCCCCCCCCCCTGTATAGGGGAAATGGCGAAAGAACGGAGTGAAACGGTCAAAATCCTGCGAAGAAAAAGCCTCCGTTCTCAGTGACTTGAAAATCGATTTCGGACGAGTTTCCCGTAGGCATCTTGCCAATAACCGCTACCGAAGATACGGCTGCACATGTGTACTCATACAGGGGGCCATAAAAAAAGACACTTTTCTCCTTGACTTTCGAGGCGCTATAAGTTACACTTTATTGAATTCTGATCGGACCTTTTTACTACCATATTGAAGAGCATATTAAATACTATCATGATACTCCGCCACAGCCTTCTGGACCACCGCCATCGAGAGATTCTGCCACGCAACCATGGTTCGGTGCCTGAGTTCAGCGAGATCGTTGATTTCTCCGCCACTGTAGACCACCCTATTGAACTCCGCCCGAACCAGGTAATTGATGGGGTTTAGGTCAGGTGACCTGCTTTGATATTCCATCTTCTTCAGGAACTCAACGCCCTTCCATTCCAAGTAGGCGAGAGTTTTTCCAACGCCCTTCAATTTCATGTGGTGTCACCCAATCCTGTAGCAGTACAAAGTTTCCAAGAAGGTACGGGCGACGACATGTGAGGAGGATATTCTTCACGAGTTGCTCAATGTAACCGCCAGCGCTCACCTTCAGTCCGGGGTCCACGAAAAATATTGGTCTTTCCATTCCAGGTACGTCCGGTCCATACCATCAACCCGCGCCTTGGCGACTGCGGTGAAGATGATGTCCTAGACCGTGGCGACGTTGTCGGAGCTGCTCGATGTTGGAGGTCATCCAGATCGAGAGTACTGGTCTCCAGGTAGCTATCCATGGGTGACTCCATACTAGAAGTTTCGCAGCTGTTTGGAGGTGACATGAATTCCAAAGGTCTTCTCCAGTCAGGCTGCGACTGGAGATGACTTCATATTTTGGTGTACATGAAGGTGATGGGCGAGAGCCAGCTCCTGCTTATAGAGGAACATCTTGGGTATCTTCCGCCTCGTATCCACGTCCTCTGTCTGGGCTGCGAAAACTTTGCTGATATGTGACTCGGTCGAAGTGTCTTTTTTTTGCCTCCCCTGTATATCCATGCAGCATCACGGCCGCTTCATACCAATCCCTTCGCTTCATAATTTGCTTAGCAAATGAATGAATACGAGCGTCAGGAACGGTCGTCCATTTGTGGGCGGGCGGGCGTGGCGGGCGTTCGGGTCGGTATGTTGTGGCTTGATAGGGCCCTTATAAGGGCACCTTCCTTGGAAAAGGCGCTATGCAGCGCCTGCTCAGGGTCGCGGAATTCCGTCCTGCCAGGCGTATTAATCCTACTCGTCTTGGGGGATTTATCGTGCCATCTGCTTTTAAGGATTGCCCATCCCTCAACGACGTCGTGAGTCAAGGACCAGCTATCCTTCCGAAAATATGCCGCATCTTACTTTGCTTCAGAATAGGTGTAACGGCAATCATTAGCGACGCAGAGGAAGCCTTACAGGTTTTCCTACAGCCGTCATATAGAGATGTCACCAAATTCATGTGGATTCGGAACAGCCGTGATCCGCCTACTCAAGAAAACATCGCTTCACTCGCGTTACTTTTGGACTGAATTGCTCACCGTTCCTGCTTGCTGGAACAATCAGTCATCACTTACAGACGATGGTAGAAGATAAAGAACTAGCAAAGAACACAGAAGACAATATCTACGTCGACAACCTTATACTGACAGCATCCTCAATGAAGCTGTGAAATCTACAAAGATACTAAGAGTATTCTCACAGAGCTCAACACAAACTTACAACAATCTCAATCGAACAGCAGTTCTTTGAGAGTGAAGTTGCACCTGCCAGAAAAGCTGAAGAATGAAAGTCCCTGGAATCACATGTAACACAAGAAGCGATGGCAGTTCCCTCTCAGCGTTGATAGCAGTTTAAAATTTCTACCACACCGTACCCAGAAGAGTTGCAAATACGAAAACACTCATAACTCGTTGTATTCTCGGATGCCAGTACACAAGCGGTGGCAACATGCGCATACCTCGTATCTACGGGAAGACAGCCTCCCTACCGGATGAGTGAAACTCCCGTCATTGGAGGGAAAAGTAACAGTTCCGAAGGTAGAACTAAATGCATTGACAATGGCAACCCGACTCGCGCCCACGATCTCATCGGCCATACAAAAGGGATCAGCAATCGACGGCGTAACACTTTTTTAGATTTAGAAATCGCCCCCAGCTGGATAAGCTTTCATCCAATTGAGAAATATTTGTGAGGAATCGTATCAAAGTAATCAGAAGAATTGTATGCGATATCGCAACAGCAGTACACTTTGGACACGTTAACACCAATGGCAATCCAACAGATATCGCTGCTTGAGGAGCAAATAAGCAAACGTTGACCAACCAGATGTGGTGAAGCCTTCGGGGCCAGCCTTCGTTCGAAAACAAATGGAAGAATGGGCTGACATTTGCCAATTGTTCGCCTTACCGAACAGCGTCCACATGTGTTCAGCCGCACTGCACTACACCCTAGAAGAACTACTAGACTGAAAAGGCATAACACTATGACCTTGATACAAAGAACGGTGGCTTACGATCTACGCTTCATCAAAAGCCTCATCACGAAGACAACAAAAACAACACAGTAACACGAGCCACGTCTACAATCACGTATCATCTACACAATTTCAGGACTCTAGAAAATTACAAACAAACGGTAAACCACTCCTATAGAGAGGAAAATGGCACTGCAAGTGACCATCTGATATGAGATGACAAACCTTCAAAAATCACAACGGAGCGCACTAAAGCGACTGGAACTGCAAAAGGATAGGTGGACCTATTAGGTCATCCCATTCAAACGTGCCGCTACATATAGAGGAATGGCAGAAAAGCAAAGGGGATAGAGCAGCGGGCTACTATACCATTTGGAAGCTAGTACCTTAAGCTGTGTATCTGTGAAATTTGGCGAACCTAGCCCCAGAAGAAGTTCTCGAGAAATTGAAAAGAAGCCCGAGTGGTGAAAATCGGCGCCGGTTTTTCAAATCAGACGTCATAAGAGGAAAGTGCGCTGCTCAAATTTGACCTGCGCCGGACCATAGTTGTGTGTAAGGGTGTTCTCGAAATACACGGTGGAAGATTTGGTTCAGGAGCCCGTACAAGGAAGAAAGGAAAAAATTTGTTGTCGTGGATGGTCCCATAATATTCATCCTGCACAAGAAAAACGGGTGGATGAAGTCAGGCACTGAATATCTGATCACAGAGCCTGGACCTTTGTCGAGTTTCCCCGCGAGACTGACATCCCTGCTGCAATTACTGTACGTGTTATGACCGATAAACTGAGGATGGTCAAGGGGGTGTGCGCATGGGTACCCAATTTTCTTATAGAAGCACGAACGCAGTACCGATTCTATACCTCTAGCAGTAATGTTCTCAGCATGAGATGTCACTCACAACTGTGAAAACGCACCCAGGCCTTAGATGAAATATGGGTGGTCTCGGACCTCGAGCCGAAACTCACAATCGTCAATTTTGTATGAATGCAGATGAGAAGCCGCCCGAGTTCTACCATGAAGAGTTACGTGGGCGCAAGTGGATGATCATCATAGCAAAGGATTCCCACACTGTGGCTTTCAGGCGGCTCTATACAGAGAATAAAATCGTAGCTGTCGGTGTATATTGCCTGTTCCTCGGCAATCAGATCGACAAATGGATGATACCACACAACTACAAGAAGGCCACCGTTGCTCGTCATAGTGCCAGACCCCGAGTAACTGTATTGTAGATCAGTGCTGGGACACAAACAATACTGAGACCTGGGTTCAATCGCCCCATTCGCCCGTCATAAAGCCATGCGATTACAACTGTTCTATTCAGTTGAGAGTACTCTCCGACGGCAGACGCTACAATGTTTTGTACCCACACTTGTTGAAAAATCGAAGGTACCAGAGGTCCAAAGGCCCTCGGGGCACTGGGAGCGGGTCATTGGTGAAGGAGGGATTTACTCATCCTAAAGCTAAAATATCACTTTTCTATCTATTCTCCTCTTTGTTTTATTCAAAAAAACCAGCGGCACGTTTGAATGGGATGACCTAATATTTCGATGTTGCGGGCGAATGGAATATGCAGAGCTCACTTTCGTCAACCTTTTTTTGTAGCCAAGAAAAGCGAACTTGCGAGGATAATCGTACAAGCATGCTCATACACCGCTTCATTGTTCCGTTGCGCACACAATGGCCAACGTAAGAAACAATTTCTGGATACCGAAGCTTCGCCAGTTAGCTCAACAAATCATAAGACAGATGCGGTCCTCGCCAGAAAATGAACAACGTTCCATACAAGCATCTCGAGATGGATGAGCTTCCTAAACGACACGTTCAAAAGACACGGCATCCGAGCAATGGGAACCGACTACTTCGGACCAATGCGAAGGAAAACGAAGAAATAGTCCAGGTCAATGGAATAATCTTACATTTGAACTCGCCTCATTCACCTGAAAATGTCTCAGATATGACAGCTGCTAATTTTCTTAATGCATTACGAAGATTTTCAGCCCGGAGAGGGACTCCAGCAACAACAAGGCTGCGTTTATACTTTGCGGCAGCGTAGCGTAGCGCTTCCAGCGTACGCCAGCGGCAGTGCCGGGGAGAGGATGCATATCGATCTAGCGTTCCCAGCGTCACCAGCGTAACGCTAGCGTTACGCCAGCGTTTCTCCAGCGTTTCACCAGCGTTTTGCTAGCGTTTGCAGGGGAGTAGAGACTATGGGAGAGCTGGAGGGTACAAAACACATCGATTGCGCGTCTCTCACGGCCACATAGTCTCTACAATACACATCGATTGCGCGTCTCTTACGGCCACATAGTCTCTACTCCCCTGCCGCTGCAAACGCCAGCAAAACGCTGGTGAAACGCTGGCGAAACGCTAGCGTACGCTAGCGTTACGCTGGTGACGCTGGGAACGCTAGATCGATATGCATCCTCTCCGGCACTGCCGCTGGCGTACGCTGGAAGCGCTACGCTACGCTGCCGCAAAGTATAAACGCAGCCTAACGTCAGATAACGCGCCAAATTTCCTGATAGCCGAACATAATGATGCTGATGCAGTGCTCTTGCCACTCATTCCATCTCATTCACCAACTCATTAGCCTCAGTGGAAGTAGAAAGGCACGATTGCACCATTTGCTCCGTGGCAAGGGGTATTCTACGAACGTCTGATCAAATCCGTAAAACGCTCTCTCTGCGGGAGATATGAGCAGGACAGCCTTGAAGAAGTCGCATCTAGAAACCGTCGTAATTGAGATAGAAGAGATCTTATACACAAGACCCCTCGATTACCAAGAAGAACACTTTGAAAAAACCCCGATTCTGCGATCTTTGGACTTCATACAGTGTGACATTCCCATCACATTTATCTACTAAGCTTGTGAAGCCAACAGGAGTGGTGAAGACTCCTGAGGAAAGAAACGGCACGCCAGCAAGCGGAAAGGGATCGAGCCACAAGTTTTCAGAAAACTTCTAGAAAACTTGAAGGAACCAGTATCTCACAAACCTTCGAGAAATATACAAACCGCTGGACACTAGCAGAAAACGAACCTAAAGAAATCAACACGAGATGTGGTGCTCATTCCTGATCCAGTTCTTGAACAAAACTCTTGAAAGCTAGGACGAATACAGGATGTAATTTGCTCAAGAAAAAAGAGCAATTAGCGAGGCACACGTCAGACTACCGAAGGGACATAGCATCCGTCCACCGGAACTTGAAGACGAAGAAGGAGCCATTCCAGGAACGACAAACCGGGAACGGCTACGAGGGGAGAACCAGACGTAACAGCCTCCAACAGCAAGAAACCACTACAATCTAAGACCGCATCAGAACACTCACTACAAGGAAGATCAACGATCAGAAGACGCAGAAGACAACAAAATCACTGAACCACCGATCGCAGAAAGAAGAAACAGTCATCAAAAGAGAGAGCAAGTGCAGTCATGAACATCGCTACTCAACGAAATCACTGGGCAAGCTGCAACACCGCCCACTGCTGAGTTCGGAGATTCCTCTACAAACCCTACCGAACTTGCTGTTCTGAAGGAGAAGAGGATCAACAGTAAGAAGGTATTGAGTGTTGCAATAGCCCTATAAAAGTTTCGGTTGGTGCGCAGTCAACACTTCTTCATCATTTTCGTCTCCTTCTGGCACTCTCGAGAACCGCCACAAGTCATTACCCTGAGGAAGTTGCACCACAGATCCAGGGGATCATACCATGCTGCTCCAACGAGGCTGCATCCATGCCGACCACTGGGCTATGTGATCCCTCTCGTACTATGCAATAGTGATTGCTCAACTAACTTTCGCTTCTTCTTAAAGGCACTCTCCGCGATAAATCAGAGCTATAAGCCCTCCTATGTGTTAAATGATCCAGCACGCGATTGTGGAAGCAACACCACACTAAGAAAGCGGAAATTCTCAAGAATTTCAGTAAAAGCTAAACAGGTCTGTGAGCACCCTTATGCCCATACCGAGCTCCCCCCACCTCCGAAGCTACCATCTACTAGCTATTAGCCGCTGTACTACCTCTCATCATTCCGAATGGTGATAGTGAAGTGATTACGGAAAAGAGCCGATGTTGTTATGATAACAGCAAGTGAGAATTCGTACAAACGCACAATCTTTTCACTGCATACACGCACAAGCTGCACGTAGGCAGAGGGTTTTACATAGGGCATTCTGGACGGTTTTTTTTCTGCTTTTATCTTCACCTCTCTCCTACTTAGTACCTTGCTGTTCGTAAGTAGCAAGGGAGGTGTTTCAGGTCATGACGCGCTTTTTGGAAATGGTTTGTTGCTTGTTGTAGGGGTCCATACAAGGGTCACAAAAATGGGTTTCATTTTTGCTATGCGTTTCTGGGTAGGTCAAAAACTGAGTGAAAAGAATTTGACAAGAATGGGCGGTTTTAACAACCTTAATGGGCTCCTTTCTGCTTGTAACTTCGAGCATGCACTATACACATACGCACATGATCACTATTAGGCCTCAAATAGATTCGATTAAAGTCAAAATGTAATTATCATGTGGTAACACACTTGGCATGCACCGACGCAAGAGTGATGTTTTTGTCAGCGCTCCCTTCATGACCATTGCTGGCGGATCGGATGGCGTAGCGGATAGCACGATGGATTCTGGATGGCACGATAATGCGGAAGGCCACCAGGACAACCTGGCCATTTGCAGTCGGTGCACATCATTGTACTCGTCTTAACACAATGAACTCGAAACTGCCTTCAAAATTTGCGGAGCGATTCTCTGAGCGAAGTTATGGAGGTTTTCCTTCACTGTTTTTCTTCTTGTGGGTGGGCTGGCGCAGTGAATTTGCACCTGTAGCGCGACTCACAGCTCTCTCCGTGCGAAATAGATATCATATTCGTGTTCAGGGGGTCAAACAACCCCTAGAAACGCCACCTTGAGGAAATCCGAGGTTCTGACTCAACTTCGAAAAAATGGGGTAGAGATGGTCACGCCTGGATGATAGCCAATACTCCGACTAGCATACTGGTGATGACTGGTCTTTGCACTGAAATAACCCTTCAGTCATGTCTTTTCGCAAAGAACAATACCTGGCTCACTTGATCGTGCCGCCTGCATCATTTTCCTGATTACCGGTAGAAAATACCATCCCAGGACCAGTCACCCATGGTGGGTGAACCTCAGCCTGCTGCTAATTGTCCATAGAATGGCCCACATTTTCCGAGTTAGGTCGAGACGTCAGATTTGGCTAGAAATTAGTCCCAGGGGTAGTCAACCCGGCTGAACATAAATGGTCATTGCAATAACCCTTCTGACATGAGCTACGAGGGGCAGCACAAGCACGCTTTCAGGCCACAATGTGGCCACAAGTATATGCCTTCAAATGGCATATACTTGACTTATTTCCACTGCCAGACAACAGGCACGCGAATGAATGGAAAGCTGAAAAAATGCAAAAAAAAATTTCCGCGAGGAGGATCCGATCCACAAAGTCCCCTTGCCCTGCCATCCAGAATCCGTCGTGTTATCCACTGCGCCATCCGACCCGTTGGCAGTGGGTCGTGAAAGGGCTCGCTGAGAAAACATCACTTCTTCGTCACATATGCCACAGTGTGGTTACCACATGATTATTTATTTTGACTTTAATCGAATCTGTTTTGATTCCTAATTAGTGACCATCTCATAAACTATGCATGCTCAAATTACGAGCAGAAAGGAGCCCATTAATGTTGTTAAAACCGCCCATTCTTGTCAAAGTCTTTCCACTCAGTTTTTGACGCTACGCAGAAACCATAAGCAAAGAAATCCATTTTTGTGACCCTCGTATGGACCCCTACAACAAGCAACAAACCATTTCCAAAAAGCGCGCCATAACCTGAAACACCTCCCTTGTAAGTCCCATTAACCACCATCTATGAGCACGAGCTTTGCCTTTAGCACGTAAATGAAGAAATACCCTATTTATGGATATCACATCGAATTGAATGGTCCCTTTGTAGGAACCTTCTACTTAACAACTGGACAACGCTGTAAGCGATTTAGAGCTGGCCCATAGTTACTCTCGAAGAAGCTGTTTCTTTAGATTTTTTACTTTCTTTTCGATAATACCAAATTTGCTCGCGAAGGATTAACAGGGAAAGAAGTAGGCACATTAATACAGAAACTACTCACAAACATCAAGGGTTTGTTCCGTTGACGTCAGACGGACCACTGTAGTTTTGTCAACTCTGGGACTCTTCAGTGAAGTAAAATTGGGGCTGCATAGGTAAGGAGTTGAGGAAAAGATAATGGGGAGTGGAAGCGTAGATAAGAAGAAGAAAAATGTCAGTAAACCTCAAAGTGCGAAGTGTACCTACAAACCCAAAAAGTATGAAATGATTGATTGACTGATTTTACTCAAGTTTAGAATTCTATCTAAGGAGAGCTACATTTAATTTACGAACATCTAACTAGAGAATCCTAATTTTGAAAAAAATAAGAAAGCGAATAGGCATTAACGATCGCTACCAATTAGATATAAATTTGACTTTGTAAATATATTTGACAATTTTACATATAATGAAGTCTTCCGTGTAGCCATTGTTCGAAAATATTTTAGCCATATCCACTGCCCTCTGAGCGAATGTATCGAAAAACGAGCAATCGTTGCTAATCTTAGAGTTTTGTGTGTATAAGTATAACGGAAGCTTTGTTATCGAGAGAAATATAGCGACTTGCCATTCATTATGTCAATTATCAAACAAACTATTACTAAATATGTTGTATACAGGGGAAAAAAGTCACTTCGACCGAGTCACATATCAGCAAAGTTTTCGCTGCCCAGACAGAGGACGTGGATACGAGTACCAGGGCGAAGATACCCAAGATGTTCCTCGATAAGCAGGAGCTGACCAATATTTTCTTCGTGGACCCCGGACTGAAGGTGAGCGCTGGCGGTTACATTGGGCAACTCGTGAAGAATATCCTCCTCACATGTCGTCGCCCGTACCTTCTTGGAAACTTTGTACTGCTACAGCATTGAGTGCCACCACATGGAATCGAAGGGCGTTGGAGAAACTCTCGCCTACTTGGAATGGAAGGGGCTGAGTACCTAAAGAAGATGGAATATCCAAGTAGGTCACCTGACCTGAATCCCCTCGTTCGGGCGGAGTTCAATAGGGTGGTCTACGGTGGCGGAGAAATCGACTATCTCGCTGATCTCAGGCACCACATCGCGGTCGCGTGCCAGAATCTCTCGATGGCGCTCGTCCAGAAGGCTGTGGCGGAGTGTCATGATAGTATTTAATATGCTCTTTAATATGGTGGTAAAAATGTCCGATCAGAATTTAATAAAGTGTAACTTATAGCGCCTCGAAAGTCAATGAAGAAAAGTGACTTTTTTTGCACCCCCCCCCTGTATATGAGTTACTCAGCTGTAATGTATTTTACAG
>MU912160.1:0-14005 GCA_036418165.1 Cooperia oncophora | reverse complement strand
TAAACTGGGACCTTCAGCTACGGATCTACTTGAGATCGACTCGGAATGGGACGTGACAAATTCTTCTTTGTATGATCGCTTCTCCACTTTTTTTTGATCTGGTAGCAGCTGAAGCCAGAGGAGTTTCTTGAGTTTCTTCGTGTTACCAAACAAGCGTCTTATTGATCCGAAATCCATTCCATCTTATCTTAGTACGCTTTTCCAATGGTGCCGACTAGTTTACATCCTGCTTTCCTGCCATGGACCATTTTCTTCTTGATCTCCTGCAGTCGATGTCATTGCTTTTACTCTCTATTGCAGTGGCTACTTATTGTCAAGTACAATGCCCACTTCAATCACCATTGCTTGCAAAGTTCATTATTCCATCAATGTTCCCAAAGGGACGCGTAGCGAGCGAAGCTCGCTATATTCGAAGCAAAAGGAGCCGTTGCTCGCCCCGAAAGAGTCCAGCGAGTCGGTAATTCAAGAATGATAGGCATCCAGCGAGTCGGTAATCCAAGAATGATAGGCAGACTATAACAGCTATTAGTATTGGTAGTACTATAACAGCTCTTCAGCGATTAGTTGTCAATGCGGTACCAGCATTCCCCAAATCCGCGGGTCCGCCGCGTCACAAACCCTAACGTTTTCAAGGATCATCACTGTAGGTAAATGGCAGGGATAGCCGAGTTTGAGTGTGTTGGCTCATATCTGCACTCTTAGCGGCGAGTTCGACTCGCCGGGGCACAAACCTTCGCAGGGTCCGCTGTTCTTGTTAGACGTCGCCACTTGTTCCGATCCACTGCATCTTCTGCCGTGGCTTTCACTTCAGTGAGGTCCTTCTTGATGACGTCCCTCCATCTCTTTTGTGGGGCTCCTCGTTTGTGGGGCTCCTCGTGGTCGTTTGCCCTCCACCTCGAAGTTCAACGCTCTCCTTGTCGGGCAGTCCTCGGGCCTCCTCACTACGTGCCCATACGTCTCATTGCCCATGCAGTCGTTGCTTTCGTGCCTTCAGCTGGATCGGAGAGCCGTCTGTGTAACTGCCCAGCTAGCTCTCGGTGCCATGAAGCAGTGCAGGCCTTACTGCCGTCAGTGGTGGACTTTTCCGGCATGGAGCCGAACTGCTTCTGTGTCTCATGAGGTCGGCAACCTCACGAGACTTCCCGGTAAGCGACCCCACGTTCAGGGTCCCAATTCGAACTAGCTTCTTTGGCCGAGGTCGTTCACCCCTCGGTAGCCCTCGCATACTGACCACAGAACTCGGGCGGAGTTCTGCGCGCCACTTTCGGCGACGTCCTAGCAATGACACTGATACTTTTGCTCTTTGACCAAGATTGTTGCAACGTGGTTCTCTATCAGCCGGCCTGTCTACCTGGGCTTTACGCTGGTATCTCTTCATTTTTGGCAATGTTTTGTAAGGCATGGTTCTGTGCCTCGCCGGGATCGAGCTCGTGCAGACATGAACCTACACTCTTAAAGACTCGGTTATCGCTGCCTACCAACTTTTTCTGAGTATTTTGATGAAATTCACATAGTACAACCTTCACACGTTATCGTTTCTCAAAATTAGAATATAACAAGTGAGAATCAAATTCAAACCTCTCCAACATAAACTGTCAGTTCCGCGAAACCGTCTACTCTCTTGAAAGTGCAAGAGCAATTAATGAAAGTGAGATGGTCATTCCGTCATATTAGGTGCCGCAACTTGGTGTCGCTTTCCGTGTGGCTTGTTTAGCAGTCCTGACTCCGTCAAAAATCAATAGCTCTTTCGTATTTCTTCTACTTTCTACTAAAAATCGCACTTCGGTCTTCTGTGAAAACTCACATGTGCTCTCTGAATGACTCCAAAGTCGGGCTGAAGGCTACAGGGCCTGTAATCAGAATTATTAGTGGACAAAGAAACTGCCGACTATAATGTTGACGGCTTGATTCAAGATGTTTCCATTCCAGGAAAAAAAAAAGATATCGAAAGGTAGTTCCATTGCACTGACTTCTTCTGTAGAAATCATAAGCTTTTGGTAACGGATCAACAACATAATTCACATGCTGCATTTAGAAAAATCGAAACGAAATTCTGAAGGCTATCCTGCGTTCGGTGAATCATAATCTAAATGCGTTTGGTGATGAATGGGCTGAACGTACTGCAGGCTGGACTGCCGCTGATTTGAGAGCTTTGGTTACAAACGCTCAGTTCGATGCAGTGAGAACCTGCTCTTTCGGTAAGTGGCAGTTGTGTTCATGTATTCACGTACATATTCATGTTTGCACTACCCGAAACATTCAAAAGCAATAGAATCGCATCAACAGTTTGCCGTAATTAGTTGACTTTTAGGCATTAAAAGGACAAGTGATAATGGAAACTCAATAAAAAAAGCAAGGGTATAAAGTTTAATGTTTGTTTGTTACCAGGCAACTTGTATGAACTTCTTCCCATTGACTAGCGCTGAAAGGCTCTCCCATGGGTTCTGCGGGCAAGCGGGCTTCAACTGGATAACTTCATCATAGGCTGTTGAGCTATTCGTGCCGAAACTATACTCGAAATCCCTGAGATCGGGTAGGCGTGGCTGCATGCTTCAACTTAACCTGAAGGTGTCTATGCTTCTGGTGAGATATTTTCATCTTGACACAATTGTTGTCGTGTCTCTGTCCAACACAGAACAAGATGACAGTTGTCCCAGACTGGAATATTCCACGAGTAACCAGTTCCGTGCCATGTTCAAATGCCACGCCTACTCTGGCTCAGGGATAAGGAGTGTAGGTCTCCACATAACTCGGTGTGTGTCCAGGGTCTTTTCTTACTGCTTTGAAAAAACGGTAGTCACAAAAAAACGACGTTATGAACAGAAAAGGTCCAGTAATCAACCGATTTCCCGATTTCGTGGAAAACGAACTCAAAATAATCAGGACCTGTACCTATCTTATCGAATTTGGAATGTTCAAGGAATCATTCATAGAAAATGAGTGTTGTAATTGCAGAAGTTTCTGGAATGAGTCATGGAGCCTTTTTTGTTTTCCAAAGGTTTTGAGGGCATGCGTTAGTTTGCAGGTGTAAGAAAAAGATAAAACAATGAGTGGTAAAGTTCTAGAACAATGAAAGGTGAAGCTCCTAGTAAGTGAAACTTCAACCAGTTTACAACTCTTCGAGAGCTGGATAAGTGTAATTTGAGGGACTGTACTTCATATTAGGCTGACGAAGAAGTTCGCCATGATTTTTGAAATCGGGCTCTCTCTTCACTGAGACACGTAAGTTCAAAAATATACAGCACCGTTGTCGCTGGATTTTTGCTAGTTTTGAAACACTTCATGGAGCCATCGTTTATGCAAGCCGGCGCAGCGCAAAGTTAGACATAAACTCGATTCGGGAATGCCAAGAAAGGGTGAAAAAAAGATCTTTATGAGTTGTTTCTTCTTGAGCAACTGTGCGTTGTAAATCACTTGCAACTCTCACCATTTGCTGAGTGCAGGATGCTTTCGAAAAGACTATTGGATCCAATGTGAAAAAGCACATATGGAGTCTCACTTGTGTCGCGTACTTAAGAGTAACTCGCTTGGAGACAAATCCTGCGATCAAGTGTTACTGGTAGTAGGTGCTCAATCATGAACCAATAGCCCATAAGTAACTCCCCAGTAGAGAAACAAGCGAAAAAAAACTTGGTAAAACCCTGAACAGAGTGCTCCCTCAACAATGGGGCCAGTGAGGCCGGCGCCTTCGACGAGTTCATCATGGGGACAAGCTCATTCATTGCAATCAGTGGCACGCAGGGTTCTGCGTGCCACTAACTCCAGATAAGAGCATGGGAAATTGCCTCACGACGCTCCGGGCAACGCTGTGTTCACACGCAATTCCGCTTGTGGCCGTTGTATTGCAGAGTGAAACTAATTGTGGTAGCAATGGTTGCAACACTACTCGTCTCGAGCCTCTTATTTCGCCGTTTCGAGTGACGGAAATGGTACATTCTTTGCGAATGCGGACAACGATGCCAAATGCACGGAGACATTTCGCGGACCACTTGATCGCGGGAACTGTCTCTAAGGAACCGGTCTCTTCAACGATCTGAGCTGCGTGAGCGATGTGATCGGATGTCCTGATGGATAGCGTGGTCCAACGCTGGCAGAGCAGTGATGACGGTGGTTCAACACCACATGTCGGCATATTTTTCCATTTTTCAAGACTCACTGTTCTTCCATGGACACATGTATGTGCATCAATATGGCATGGATTGCCACTCTTTTGGGCGCATTCAAATATTAGATAATCTACGAGTCGGTGCTATCCACCTGTTGGAATTTTCACATCAGGAGATCGTTGCTGAAATTTGATATCAAAGGCCTTTCAGTGCCCTGATCACAAATAAGGCACTCACTTCTAGCTACGGTGCTATTTGTTGTCAGTTTCGAGCTTTCTCTCACGGAATGCGTTTTTTACTCTCATATGTGGACTGTTGAACGCAACTATGGCGCCAAATTGCGTCTGCTTCAAAAATAGATGTCAAGATCGGGATCAGTGGAGGAGAGCTCCGAGTCGGAAAAATCGCTGTGACCTCTTTGGGTTTGCGTATTCTGTTGTGCTTATGAGTCCCACTTTTGAAGTCGTACCTCGGTAGGAATCGGGGAAGGTTTACGATGTTTTCTCACGTATTCAGCGGATACCAGACGCATGCCATGCATTGCAAGAGCTTGTTCACACCATGCCGTTCACTGTGCAGTTTGGCGGGCAATCGTTGCGTTATCGTCACGCTGTCGTCTTTACAAAGGTGTAAGGCTCCGGCGGTCTACTACAACCAAAAAAGTCACAAAAGATTTCTTTGTGCAGAGCTTATTCCTAGGGTAATCGGTGGTTCTGATCACGATCCTGAAACTTGAATTGGTGTCATTGTCATTTGTGCCAGCATGATGTCGAGCAGTCAGGGTACAGTACCGTTGTGTGGAACCCAACAACTGGGCCGTACATGACCACTAAGGAGGATGGGGAGCCGTAGCGTTGGTGAGCACCAAACACCGCAAAATTGCCATCGTTAATGGAGCGGAAGCAGGGTTGTAGTGGACCCGGATTTCGAATGTCTACGAAATATTGAACGGATTAATTACCAATATAAAAAATTTGCATACACTCTAGTTCGCTGCGGACGGTTGGGCGTGTCAGCCAGTATGAGTGTGTCACCCTATCAGAGCCGTTCTCTGCCTTCTTGTTGAAGAGCGCATGCGACAAAAAGTGGTAGAAAACGAGTACGAAGCATATGATACAGTATTGTCACTTGCCCGCTTCAACAACTGGTGTAGAACGAGTTTGGCACCGCGCCAAACGCAGCCGCACTGACACGCCCAACCGTCCGCAGCGAACTACAGTATACATTGGTAAGTACGTACTAAATAGTGCGTCTCAAAAACTTCGCCCATATCGACCTAAACATCCGCTTCCGTGGGCGCAAATTACCTACCGTTGAGCGTTGATGAAGTGCAGAGATGAGTGGAAAGCCGGGTGTCATCCGTTCATTCGAGCGTACGAATGCAGGTAGGCAAGTTGAAGCCACGCTCGCCCGGTAAGGCCGAGCCGTATCACAGCGCGCCGGCGTCAGCCAATTGGTAGTGAATGTACATACGACGACCGGTAAGTATTGGGCTGCTTGCACCGAAGCTCTGTAGAAATATAGGCACCTCATGCTTGAGGGCACACACAGTCCTTTGTGAGCGGGTCTCTACACACTTAACTTTCGCCATGTTTCTTTTCTCCAACGATTTTTTCTGATCTTTAAAGTCACTCAGGTCCATTGTAAAATTTCGTGGCAAACATCACTCAGCTCGAGTACGGCCGCCCATTTTGAGGATGTCCGCCCCATTTTATCCACTAACCCCTTGTGAACTTCATTCCAGATGTCCCCATGTGCATATGCTGCTCTGCAAGCAACTCGTGAATTTTTGACTTTTGCCCCTCCCACCGCGACCTGCTTCGCCCACAATGGGCGTATCTATCTCACTTCAATAGTCGAGGTCTTGCACACCTTTGCTCACCTTTTGCCGGTGTCTGGACTGCTCCGGGAACGTTTCAAAGTTTTTTCGTTTGGCTCCGCCCACCTAGCCGCACGCTCCGCCCACAACAGGTGTACCTCGCGTTCCTCAACGGGTGACCCATCGCTGACATTAATCCACTTTTTCCCGGTGTCTGGAGTGCTCTGGAAGCGTTTAACGAATTTTTCAATTTGGCTCCGCCCACCTCAGCGCACGCTCCGCCCACAACGGGTGTACCTCGCGTTCTCAACGGTGACCCGTTGCTGACATTAATCCACTTTTTCCCCGGTGTCTGGAGTGCTCTCGAAGCGTTTAACCCATTCGCGACCAGGCGCGTTTTTCGAAAACGGCTCGTTCGGACCGGAGCATTTGCGAGCTCTCAGCAAGTGTCCGCCACCAGTGGTGGACACGGTCCCTCGTGACCCTTACCAAAAATTTCGCACTGTTCAACTTGGCTGCTCCCAAAAATCTGGTTTTTGCTGGAACTTCGAACCCAGGGTTAGTCTGTGTTCAGGTGGCAAGAATTCTGATTTGTCTTTCAGCGCCATTGGGCGCCAGTGTGCGCTGAGTTAGTGATATAAATTTCCCGCGAAAATCGGTGTAGACGTACATATTGGGGTTATTTGTCACTCATATTGCAATACGACATTCACTTCTGGCGTATGGCGAAATCACGCCATGTGGCCGGAATGGCGCCACCCAATTTTGGGCACTTACATCCTTTGCTGAAATCGGTATTAGCTTGCACTGACGTTATTGGACATCTTGACCGGGGATAAACCACTTATTTTGTCATCGGCGCTATTCGGCGTGAGAAAGGCACCGGCCGTCGTCGACTTAGCGACGCGACCCTTCTTTGCTAGATTTGCAGCGGTTTTGCATTTGCGGGTAGTTGGGGAGAGGGGCTCGATATTATGATATTCATATTTCATCTTTATGGAGCGCGCATGGCATGGGCGCCATGCGCTCTGCAAAGGCTGATTCTCGGAAGAGGAGTGATTCACTCCTCAGAAGCTCAGCCTTAGCATAGCGTAGATGACCATAGTGCCCTACGCTAGCGCTTCTGCTAAAAATGAATGTCATCTCAATAATCAGGACGGCGAATAACCATAATATCCAAGTTTACATCAGTTTGGTTGGAGAAGCTGATAGCACCAGATTGTTTCCCATTGGCGCCAGTTGGCGCCGGCATCTACAGTGAATGTCATATTCCTAATCAGAGCAACAAAACGCCCTAGTATGCAACTTTGTTTGAGTTTCGGTGAAAAAAGTAATGGTGCCAAGTTGCATCATTCTGCCACCTGCTGACATCAGCACTAAGAATGAGTGTCACTTTTGTAATCATGACGTCAAATAACCCCACCACAGAAGTTTTTACAGGTTTCGATGAAAAAAGTGGTGGCACCAAGTTGGCTTAATTGCGCCAAAGGGCATCAAACAGGACCGACTCCAAAAACGGACGTCATATTCGTGATCAGGGCACTGAGTAACCCCTACAGCAGTTTTCTAGCAGACATTTTTTCCAGAGATTTTAGGCACGGCTGCTGCTTTACGGGCGACGACATGTAGGGAGGATATTCTTCTCGAGTTGCTCGATGTACCCGCCATCGCTCACCTTCAGTCAAATATCGGTCTTCCCATTCTAGGTACTCCGGTCCATACCATCAACTCGCGCCTCGGCGACTACGGTGAAGATGATGTCCTAGACCTGTAGCGACGTTGTCGGAGCTGCTCGATGTTGGAGGTCAGATCGAGAGTACTGGTCTCCAGGTAGCCATGGGTGACTAGTGAGTATTAGTATATATATATATATATATATATATATATATATATATATATATATATATATATATATATATATATATATATATATATATATATATATATATATATATATATATATATATATATAGTATATTATATATATATATATATTATATTATATATATATTATATATATATATATATATTATATATATATGATTTCTTCTACTACCAGTATTAAAGAGCACATTAAATACTATAATGATACTCCGCCACAGCCTTCTGGAGGAGCGCCATCGAGAGATTCGGCCGCGCGAAAGTGAGTGGGTACCGGAGTTGAGCGAGATCGTTGATTTCTCCGCCACTGTAGACCACCCTGTTGAGCTCCGCCCGAACCGAGTAATTGAGGGGGTTTTAGTTCAGGACGCCCCCGCCTCCAAATACTCCATCTTTTCACGCAGTACTCCCAACGTTCTTCCATTCCAAGTCGGGGGCGAAAGTTTTCTTCACAACGCCCTTCGATTCACCATGTGGTACGCACTCAACTGCTCGTATGCCACTTACAGAAGTTTCTAAAGGAAGGTACGGGCGACCGACACGTGAGGCAAGGAATATTCTTTTCACAGAGGCTGCCCAAATGTAGAGCCGCCAGCCGCCTCCACTCTTGCAGTGCCGGAGTCGCACGGAGGAAAATATTGGTCTTTCCCATTCTATACGGTACGTGGCTCCGGTCCATACCATCAACGACCCGCCTGGCGATGTGGTGAAGAGATGCTCCTAGAAGAGCCGTAGCGACGTTGCCGGAGCTGCTCGATGTTTGGGGTCTTGCAGATCAAGAGTACTGGTCTCCAGGTAGCTATCCATGGGTGATTCCATTCAAGAAGTTCCGCAGCTGTTTGGAGGCCACGTGAATTCCAAAGGCGTTCTCCACTCAGGCCGCGACTGGAGATGACTTCATATTTTGGTGTACATGAAGGTGAATGGCGGCAGCCGGCTCCTGCTTATAGGAAGATCTTGGGTATCTTCCGCCCTGGTACTCATATCCACTTCCTCTGTCTGGGCTGCGAAAACTTCGCTGCGTTATGTTGACCACCGTGCTATATATATATATATATATATATATATATATATATATATATATATATATATATATATATATATATATATATATATATATATATATATATATATATATATATATATATATATATATATATATATATATATATATATATATATATATATATATATATATATATATATATATATATATATATAGTAGAAGAAATTAACGGACTTTCCCAGCGCCCGCGGTACTCTGACCGCGCGCCGGTGCAGTTTTGGGCGGGGGACCTCGACACAGTCGACAGCGCAGGGGGCTGAAGTCTCATACGACCCGTCACTGTGTTTGAGCGTACCATGTGTCTTTAAGGAAGGATGTCGCTTGCCATGTCAGAGGGTAACGTTTTCATCAGCGCTTCCACCTATTTAATTCGGAGGTCGGCAGTGTATAGGTCGGCCAGCCACACAGAATGCGGCGCTTACTCAAGCTTCTGGAGGCGCAGCCGAACATAACCATCTGTGAGTTGGCAACCTGCTGTAAGGCCCTACCAAAAATAAACGTAGCACCAACTGCGCATGCTTCTCCGAAATCCTCGGGTTGTAATGGGATATTTTTTGTGGAGTATAAGTTGGACCAGTCTGACGAAGCGCACCGGATTGCCGTGACTGAGTTTTTTTTTTCCTTGTACACACTGGAAGAACATTTGTGAGATCTTGTGGTTGGTAGCGAGTGTTGGAGTCCTTGCGTAAACTATGCACACATCCCTCGCAGGATCTCTCAAGGAGAAAAGTAGATTGCTTAGCCAAAAGCAGATGTGCATGGGATAAAGATTTCAGTGTGTTATTGGTGGGACTTCAAAGCGGTATCGCTGGATACCAGCACAGCTGTAAGGACCACAGTCCACCCTAATCAGCTTCAAAACATGGATGACGTCACGCTTGAATTCATTCAGAAATACTCAATTTTTCTCTACTACTCGGCAATGCGAAGACCGCATGTGGGGATCAGGCTACGCCAAAAGATCATGGATTCTCGATCAGAGAATGCGACCGTACCCAGCTTATTTACAAAGTTAGCAGCCTCTAATTACCACCTCCTTTGATCCCTACCGCATCCTTTAGAAAGCAAAAATTCCGAAAATCGACGTCTACTTAAAATGAGGTCCATATCTTCTTTTTATCGTAGTTGCCGTAGTTCTGTAAGAGTGGAAGCACTTGTTTTAATCACTAATGGTGATTACCTTGTAGATTGGAGGTGTCTTTTAGTGAAGGAAAATTTGGTCCGAAAATTTGGTCAAAGTGTCGCAGGACTTTCCTTCCAACCTAATACGTAGCGGAAATTGGCAGTACGTGGATGACCAAATAATACAACGCCCACAGTTTCGTTCGGATCGATCTTTCCGAGCCGTATGCAGATTTGCCAGTATGAATCAAAATTACTTACTATTACGAGTTACACCTGTCCATCACCCCTGCGTGGGAGCGTACTGCACGGCGCACGTCAGACGAAATCGATCAATGATGGCCAAATTATCTTTACACTCAATTTGACGAGAATATGTATTTGTAGGCACTTAAGGTTTACGAGTGACTTATTAATGTGACACGAAGGAGTCTATCTTTCGAATGGCTCAGAAATTCTCCATTCAAAAGCCCATCTAAATATCTTCTGAACCAAGCGGGTCTTCAAGAAATTAAGGTGCTTTTCGGAGAGAGGAATATTGTGCCTTCGGTTTCGCAAACAGTTGAGTACCAAGTAATTGCTATTCGATGCACCAAAACACGTGTGCGATTTGCTGTCAAGCCATATAGACCTTTTCGAAATATTTCTCAAACATCGAAAGAATCACATGACAGTTGGTAAGTAAACGAAATAGTAGAGCCATCGCATTTACATACCGTCTTCCATTTCCCAAAAACTCTGCATGTAAAGAAGCTATCACCCTAAGATGCGCTGCGATTACTGTCCTGCTACAGCGCTATTTCCCGCCGGGATAGCAGCACGGCTGCGAGCGATTGCAAATTGTCACGTATCTAATCCTAGTCAGAGCCAATAATCGGAGCTGGAAAGGGGGAGGTCGTACCGGGACCCGCCTTCAGAGGGTGGGGTCGTACTGCATTGCCATTTCACACATCGCGATGCTTTACCCATTTGGAAAATCCTGTAGAACCCCGTCGTACTTCTCAATCTGCATATTCGTAATCAGCATTCGAGGCTCTATCAATGTACCTAGGTCTCCATTCAAAGTTCCATGGGAATTTGAACCATTCGCTTCTTAGATACGTGTTGTTCCATTCGAAGAGGGGTCCACTGATACCCAAATGGTCAAGCTCAGAAAGAAGCTTATAATATCTCACTTTGTCGGAAGCCTTGGATGAATCTAAACAAATTACGTCTTGGCTCTGTTTTTGTTTAGAGCCACATTCCAGTTGGATGTACAGTCGGCCATCAAAGTACACGTAGAAGCATTCACAAGTTTGTGCTGTTGAATAGGAAGCTTATTGAAACGTGGCGCAAGCTCCTCACGGATAGGTTTCTATACGACTTTGGTATAGGTGGAGTGACACTGATTGGACGGAAATATCTTGTCAGTATTAGGTTGCTTCGGGATCGCGGTAACGATGGACTCTTTCCATGAAAGGATGACTTCACGAACAAGGATGCATTTAGAATCATATGTATAGGTTTACATTGGAAATACCCACACTTTTTATAGACAATTTCAGGAATGCTGTCGAGTGAGCGTTGTGCGCTGAAACTCCGTCATTGTAGGTTTTTGGTATAGTTACTACGGATGCAAAAAACTTGCGAGGGCCTCTGCTTTCTGGCTATAACTGAAAGATCGTCAACTAGACCACGCAGCACCGGTATGCTCGCCTGCGGCTTCATTCTGTTTTTGATAGGGCAAATGGTTGAATGATATTGTGCGGACGAGTTTTACCCCTTTGATCGACAATTCGCTTCATATCCGCAGCTGCTTCTTGGTGATTGACCCTGAAAACAGCTTTTTCACTCAGTACTTTCACGAGCCGCAGCTCCCTAAAACTGGGTTCATGTGGACAGGCCTCGTTCCGTCTGCAGGACTGTGGGCTCCCATTTCTGAGCATTGACGTCGTGGAAGAATGTCAATAATTGGGGGTGTCGTCCTTCTGCAGCTCCTCTACTTCAGCCTCAGCGGCTCTCATGCGCGAGCCATAGTGGTAGAAGAAAAAAAATTTGAGGGAGTCGGTGCTGACGGTTCGGGACCCAACACTTGTCATATTGTGAAGAAGGAGTAGGAAACAGGTGACCGGTACAGCGGTACTAATAGGTAGAGTATCGCCATTGGATACTACAGCTCATATCATTGATCACGTCTCTTGAGATTTCGGGCAAGCACTTTAGGTTCAAAAAAATATGGCAGAACTTTTCCGCCAGCCTAATACAAGCCATTCCAATAGGGTGTTCCAGGTGATTGTGTTATGATACAGTGCTCCTTGGAAATTGGGAGCGAATCATTGATGTAAGCGGAGCGTACTGAAGTTAAAACCAAAATATGACGTTTTTACCTATTTTCCTTTTCGCTTTATTGGGATGAACTTCCACGTTTTGTATCTTATACATCGTTTAGATCAGCAACAAGGCGATGTACCTATAAGGAACTTCAACATGGAAAACGTTTTCAATAACACTCGACCTATGCGACAGCCACTTCAAGGAAGAAGTGGTCCTGGAGAAAAGTTCACTCTTCAGTAACGCTGTTTGGAGGGAACTTCGAAGCTGAATTCGCTAGCTGTGCAGTTCACTTTTAGTTACACTGAATGAATGTTTGGCGCAATTATCTCGCACCAACTTGTATAAAGCACTATCTGATTTGAATCACATTCTTTTCAATTAGCGATTTGTGGCAGAAACATTCCGCTTCCTTCTTTTTCTTTGTTACAGACTGCTGAGAGGCTCCTGTATATGGTGTAGTTTTCTCCTTTACTTTTTTGAAATTTGACATGCAGTGGAGATCAACAATGTAGTTGCCATTGTTAGCCACCATAGTGTTACACCTATCCACTTCTTCGTTTAAACTGGCTGGCCGATCCTCCTTCCCCTGAAGTAGGGCCAATCGGATCGGCCATATCACCTGTTTTTTCCTCGAGAGTTTCCAAACTTCACCGTTTCATTCCTCTCACCTCATGTATATACCTCTCCAATAACTTCCTGATGTATCATATCAACACTATTACTTCTACGATACACCGATCCTCTGCGCGAAAACCGGTATTTTCAATTAATATCAACCGATAACTTATGGCTCTGTGGAGCTCATACATAAGCATCAACAGTTTTGGCCTTAGCGGTTTCTTCTGCCCATTCTCCGTGCTATTCTTCAACTAACCAGGGAAGTCCGCCAACTTACCATGGAACTTTGAAAGGAGACCTGGGTGGATCGATAGAGTCTATAAGGTTATTAACAAATATAGATAGCAAAACTGCAACGTGCATTCCACAAGGAAGTTATGAGCAGGTAAAGTTTGTAATGGTGTAGTCGGGTGGAGGCTCGGTGGTAGAGCTGCGAAGGATAATCGAGGAATTGCTTACAGCAGATCGAGTCGCGGTGGTTCAGTGGTAAGGTTCTCGCTTCAAAGTCACATCATGCTGGTTCGATTCCCGGAGGCGCTCAAGTTTTTGCACTCCTATTTCTACCTGATTTTTTGACTTGCGTACGAGTTAACACCTGGCCATCGTTTGATTCACGTTCTCGGCCTCTATTTACTGCGGAACCGGGAGCATGGAAGTTTCTGCTCCATTGTTTTCACCTAATTTTTCGACACCCACCAAGTACTTGGCGACTTTGCAGCAAGTGTGGTAGATCGAATCGGTCAGTGCCGATTTGATCTACCTCGATGGCGCGCGTGGCATTGATTTAGCATCAGTCGCCATGCCTTTCTCTCCAGCAAAAGTGGTTTCCATACTGGTAGCAAAGGTAGTTTTCTGAAATACTCGTGGTACAAAGCGGGGGCACTATTGAACCACTCCTACCCCAAAAAACTCAAAAAAAATTTTTTCGCTGAAACGTTGCCTATAGATGTAATTCGATGCGCTGATCACGAATATCACATCCGTTTCGAGCGCTGGCGTCATTTGGCGCCATTATGCGCCAATTTGGCGCCCACCACTTTTTTCACCAAAGTCGATGAAAACTTGCATATGGGGTTAACC
>MU912159.1:51408-62341 GCA_036418165.1 Cooperia oncophora | reverse complement strand
TTTAGTGTGCCAACTGCCTTTAAAAAAACATTCGACAGAGCTTTGCTTGAATCTTGAAAAAAATGAATGTTTTCTTCGGAAGAAGTGTCATTAAGAGCTGGAGAAATTGAGGGCCAACTCTTTCAGCACTCTTGTGTGGCAGAGAGTTCGTCTTCGTGTTGGATCTGGATGAATTAATGCAATGCTTTTCAGGGTGCGCCTGGACCGCAAGGACCTCCTGGTGCGCAGGGAATTCGAGGTTTTCCAGGACCTGAAGGATTAGCTGGACCAAAAGGACAAAAAGGCGCGCAGGGACCACCCGGGCCAGGCGGTCCGAAAGGTGACCGGGGACCGATTGGTGTGCCTGGATTTCCTGGCAACGATGGTGCCAACGGACGACCGGGTGAGCCCGGTCCACCTGGTGCGCCAGGGTGGGATGGTTGTAATGGAACGGATGGTGCACCTGGAATCCCCGGACGGCCAGGACCACCTGGAATGCCTGGATTTCCTGGACCTCCTGGATCGGACGGTGCAAAAGGAGAACCTGCCATCGGATATGACGGTGCCCCAGGAGAAAAGGTTTGCTTTGTCTCTGAACACTGTACACTGTAGCTGCATATGAAAGATGTTAAGGGAGATGGAGGTATGCCTGGTATGCCAGGATTACCGGGACCGCCGGGCAGAGACGGATACCCTGGAGAAAAAGGAGATAGAGGAGATGTCGGATCAGCTGTGAGTGTTCTTCTATTTTGCCAATGAGAAAACGAAATTCCTTCCATTTCACAATTGTTTGCAGGGACCACGTGGCCCACCTGGAGAAGCTGGAGTTCCAGGTAATCCGGGAATCGGCAGCATCGGACCTAAAGGAGATCCAGTAAGATTCGGTCTAATATGGCGTATTCATCGAAGCGCTTGACGTATCCTCTCTTATAGAGTACACTAGAAAGCATGATGGCTTCAAGAATAGCTCTAGAATATGTTCACAAAAACTTTGGAAGCAAAGTATCAGAAGATCTTGAGAATTTCTTACAATGAAACCCTGAAATAATTTCAGATTACTCGAAAAGTGCTTTGGTTTGAATGATTCTGTTTTGGAGCTTCTGAAGTGGTAGGAAAGTCTCTTCTTCCTAGAAATTATCACCCCCATATACAGTCCTCATCATTGCGGACCGGTGGGGCGTGTCAGCCAGTATGAGTGTGCACACTGTTGAAGCCGTTCTCAGCCTTTTTGTTGAAACGCGTATGCGACAAAAAGTGGTAGAAAACGAGTAATACGAAGGATATAATACAGTAATGTCACTTGCCCGCTTCAACAACTGGTGCAGAACGACTTTGGCACCGCGCCAAACGCAGCCGCACTGACACGCCCCACCGGTCCGCAATGATGAGGACTGTATATATTCGCTTCGTTTGTTTGTTTGTTTGTTTGTTTGTTTGTCACCCCATATATATAATTCGCTTCGTCTGTTTGTTTGTTTGTTTGTTTGTTTGTTTGTAAGTTTGTTTGTCTGTCCGGAAATTCGGTTCGACCTGAAGAACGACTTGGAGAGGTCGGGTCAAGGTGGGGATGGGTAGGGCATGGGACAAGAAATAAAAAGCACACTTGACCTATGGGAAGCCCCGCCCACAGTGGGCGGGGCACTCGCCGAAAGTTTGGGGTTCCGCAGAAAAATGTTCATAATTCGCTTCCGGAGCAGCTTAAAGATGGGGAAAAAGGGAATAAGGTTAGTAAGGAGTCGCCAGACTAACTGTGGCAGACACATCCAAAATGGGCGGGGCGTACTCAAGGTGGGCGGTGCTTCTCGCAAAATTCAGTAACCCGGTTCGCGAGAGTGTTTGGAAGTCGCAAAAAACTCAGTGTAGAATGTAAATATCTGGCGAATATAGGGCACGCTCAAAGTGTGTTGAGACCCGCCCACAGTGGGCGGAGCTTGCCCTAAATCGCAGGGTATTCATTTTAAAAGTTTGTAGCTCGGTTCCAGAACACTCCAGACACCGGATTGAGGATTGTGGGGCAAAACATTGTGGGCGGAGCCTGCTCCGAGGTGGGCGGAGCCAGAAAAAAGTCTGTAAAACGGTTCCAGAGCACTCCGAAGACCGGAATAAAGTGAATTCAGGTCAGCAAGGGGTCGCCGATTGAGAAATGTGGGGTATACATATTGTGGGCGGGGCCAGCCCGAGGTGGGCGGAGCCAGACGAAAATTCTCTAAAACTGTCCCAGAGCACTTCAAAGACCGGAAAAAACGTGGATTAAGGTCAGCAGAGGGTCGCCGGTGAGGATTGTGGGGCAAAAACATTGTGGGCGGAGCCTGCTCCGAGGTGGGCGGAGCCAGACAAAAAGGTCTGTAAAACGGTTCCAGAGCACTCCGAAGACCGGAAAAAGTGGATTAAGGTCAGCAGAGGGTCGCCGGTGAGGATTGTGGGGCACAAACATTGTGGGCGGGGCCTGCTCCGAGGTGGGCGGAGTCAGACGAAGAATCTGTAAAATAGCTCAAGAGTACTTCAGACACCGGAAAAAAGTGGAGTACAGAACAAAAGGCGGATATCAGTTGAGTCTAGAAATATGTGAAAGAAAATACGCGCGGCGAAGCCGCGCCCGCCCGGCGCAGCCGGGCCGTATCAGAAGGAGGCGCGCCGGCGTTAGCCGGCGAGCCGACTGGTTCCTTATAGGGGTTTCGAACATAATCTCTCACGATATTGCAGAGATTCCGGTTAAGTTCTTCAATAATTTTGATGTAACCCTCGTTTAACTTTGACGATTGAAAGCGGTACTCTCTTTCTAGGGTGACATAGGACATCAGGGACCGCCTGGCCCTCCAGGGCCTCGCGAGTTCACAGGCAGTGCTTCGATTGTAGGTCCACGAGGAAACGTCGGAGAGAAAGGATTCAAGGTATTTATATGAATTTGTTTAGGGTGACGTGGGTGCTCAAGGTCCGCGTGGGCCTCCCGGGCCCATCGCGTCCACTATGGCGAAGGGAACGATAGTTGGTCCTAAGGGGGATATAGGAGAAAAAGGAGAAAAGGCAAGCAGCCTGAACTAATTTTAGCTAACTGTGTTCGCCTCCTTTTGCTTTGCTTGATGCATGCCTCGTTTATGCTTTTTTACCTTACACCATCATTTTTTGTTTGTATGGACAGCCTCTGTTGGCATGTTTCCTCTTGTATGAGAGCTCATGCAATGAATGCTTGTTTTAGGGCGAACCCGGTGAGGCTGGACCTCGTGGCTACCCCGGAAATGCGGGTTTACCTGGACAACCTGGTATGCCTGGAACGAAAGGAGAAAAAGGACTGTCCGGACCGGCTGGACCAAGGGTAGGCTCTTGCGATTAATCTTCATGCAACAACCAGAATTCTTTCAGAGTTTCAAAACCAACCATTTAGGGAAAAGAAGGACGACCGGGAAATCCGGGTCCACCTGGATTCAAAGGAGATCGCGGTCTTGACGGAGTGCCTGGCTTCCCTGGTATGCCTGGACAAAAGGGTGAAGCTGGATATTCAGGCAGAGATGGACCAAAAGGGAACGCCGGACCACCTGGTCCCCCCGGTGTACGTTTTGTAATAAATAGCTTCCGCAATATGTGACGGTAAAGCCACGGAGCGTGTGCGCGGCTACTGCAAATACCAAATACGCGTGGTCTTGAAGATCGGCGCGCTCGCGATGGTCTGTCATCGCGGCAGTGACGCTTCGCTGCCATTTTTTCCAACAGTACAGTCCGTCGTATCTCTGCAAAACGATAATAGGTACAGTCCCTGGGAGTATGCTGTCCAGGAAGCATTGTGACAGGATCAGGACATAAGCTAAATTAGCTCGCGAGCAGAATCCGTGCAGTTTCCTCTCCGCTGTAATTGCTATATAGTCACTCTAGTTATCCAAATGAAGCAGGGTCTAACGATCATGACATCAAGGTCCTACCAGTGAAAAGCATTGCTGAAAATTGAAGCTAACACAGTATAACGCAATGAGTTCATCGCGAGCGTGCTCTCCAGCGCATGCCCGCATGTCATGAGTTTGCAGATTGCCCACACACACGACGTCGCGTGGTCTTGAAGACAGTTTACGTGGGACTAATGCTGTTCTTTTTAACACTAGGAATTTTTTTCAGGGAGGCTCGTACACTGATGGTCCTCCGGGGCCACCTGGTTTACCCGGCCGCCCCGGAAATCCTGGTCCACCTGGTACCGACGGCTTCCCTGGGCAGCCTGGACCTGCCGGGCCACCCGGGCAACCTGGTGGGCCTGGAGCTCCCGGGTTACCTGGGCTTGAAGGTGTTGCTGGTCCGAAAGGAGAGAAAGGGGAGAGCGGAATTCCTGGTGCACCTGGTGTTACCGGCCCGCCGGGACAGTTCGGTAATCCTGGGCCTAAAGGAGAGCCTGGCGCACGTGGAATCCCCGGACAGAGCATTCCAGGTTTACCTGGTAACGACGGTCGACAGGGCCTTGATGGCGCACCTGGTCGAAAAGGAGAACAAGGTCTCCCTGGAGTTCGAGGTTGGTGAATTGGTGTAACGTCCTGGTTGAAGTTCTTTCTTTTTGATATTCCGGTCTTCGAAGCGCTCTGGAACCGCTTTACAGACTTTTTTCTGGCTCCACCCACCTCGGAGCATTCTCCGCCCACAATGTTCTTGCCCCACAATCCTCAATCCGGTGTCTGGAGTGTTCTGGAACCGAGCTACAAACTTTTAAAATGAATACCCTGCGATTTAGGGCAAGCTCCGCCCACTGTGGGCGGGTCTCAACACACTTTGAGCGTGCCCTATATTCGCCAGATATTTACATTCTACACTGAGTTTTTTGCGACTTCCAAACACTCTCGCGAACCGGGTTACTGAATTTTGCGAGAAGCACCGCCCACCTTGAGTACGCCCCGCCCATTTTGGATGTGTCTGCCACAGTTAGTCTGGCGACTCCTTACTAACCTTATTCCTTTTTCCCCATCTTTAAGCTGCTCCGGAAGCGAATTATGAACATTTTTCTGCGGAACCCCAAACTTTCGGCGAGTGCCCCGCCCACTGTGCGGGGCTTCCCATAGGTCAAGTGTGCTTTTTATTTCTTGTCCCATGCCCTACCCATCCCCACCTTGACCCGACCTCTCCAAGTCGTTCTTCAGGTCGAACCGAATTTCCGGACAGACAAACAAACTTACAAACTTACAAACAAACAAACAAACAAACAGACGAAGCGAATTATATATATGGGGTGACAAACAAACAAACAAACAAACAAACGAAGCGAACTATATACAGTCCTCATCATTGCGGACCGGTGGGGCGTGTCAGTGCGGCTGCGTTTGGCGCGGTGCCAAAGTCGTTCTGCACCAGTTGTTGAAGCGGGCAAGTGACATTACTGTATTATATCCTTCGTATTACTCGTTTTCTACCACTTTTTGTCGCATACGCGTTTCAACAAAAAGGCTGAGAACGGCTTCAACAGTGTGCACTCATACTGGCTGACACGCCCCACCGGTCCGCAATGATGAGGACTGTATATGGGGTGATGAATTTCTAGGAAGAAGAGACTTTCCTACCACTTCACAAGCTCCAAAACAGAAACATTCAAACCAAAGCATTTTCGAGTAATCTGAAATTCTTTCAGGGTTTCATTGTAAGAAAATCCCAAGATCTTCCAAAGTTTTCGTGAACATATTCTAGAGCTATTCCTGAAGCCATCATGCTTTCTAGTGTACTCTATAAGAGAGGATACGTCAAGCGCTTCGATGAATACGCCATATTAGACCGAATCTTACTGGATCTCCTTTAGGTCCGATGCTGCCGATTCCCGGATTACCTGGAACTCCAGCTTCTCCAGGTGGGCCACGTGGTCCCTGCAAACAATTGTGAAATGGAAGGAATTTCGTTTTCTCATTGGCAAAATAGAAGAACACTCACAGCTGATCCGACATCTCCTCTATCTCCTTTTTCTCCAGGGTATCCGTCTCTGCCCGGCGGTCCCGGTAATCCTGGCATACCAGGCATACCTCCATCTCCCTTAACATCTTTCATATGCAGCTACAGTGTACAGTGTTCAGAGACAAAGCAAACCTTTTCTCCTGGGGCACCGTCATATCCGATGGCAGGTTCTCCTTTTGCACCGTCCGATCCAGGAGGTCCAGGAAATCCAGGCATTCCAGGTGGTCCTGGCCGTCCGGGGATTCCAGGTGCACCATCCGTTCCATTACAACCATCCCACCCTGGCGCACCAGGTGGACCGGGCTCACCCGGTCGTCCGTTGGCACCATCGTTGCCAGGAAATCCAGGCACACCAATCGGTCCCCGGTCACCTTTCGGACCGCCTGGCCCGGGTGGTCCCTGCGCGCCTTTTTGTCCTTTTGGTCCAGCTAATCCTTCAGGTCCTGGAAAACCTCGAATTCCCTGCGCACCAGGAGGTCCTTGCGGTCCAGGCGCACCCTGAAAAGCATTGCATTAATTCATCCAGTATCCAACCGAAGACGAACTCTCTGCCACACAAGAGTGCTGAAAGAGTTGGCCCTCAATTTCTCCAGCTCTTAATGACACTTCTTCCGAAGAAAACATTCATTTTTTTCAAGATTCAAGCAAAGCTCTGTCGAATGTTTTTTTAAAGGCAGTTGGCACACTAAATCGTTATACAGGTGTAGGATTTGTACAACTGGCTTAACAGAATTCCGTGACCTCGGAAGGCGCTGCGTGAAGCCTTTTCCAAGGAGGGTACCTCTATAACGCCCTATTGAGCAACAACTTTACGTCCCAAACGCCTTCCTTGCCCGCCCGCCCACAAACGGACGACCGTTTCTGACGCTCGTATTCATTCATTTGCTGAGCAAATTATAAAGCAAAGGGATTGGTATGAAGCGGCGGTGATGCTGCATGCATATACGGGTACACATATGCATCCGTACCTTCGGTAGCGGTGATTGGCAAGATGCGTACGGGAAACTCGTCCGAAATCGATTTACAAGTCACTGAGAACGGAGGCTTTTTCTTCGCCGGATTTTGACCGTTTCACTCCGTTCTTTCGCCATTTCCCCACTATACAGCGCCCTACTAGCATTTTAGGCTAAGTAGGAAACCATCGTGCCAACTGCCTTTAAAGATTCAAGCGGAGCTCTGTCGAAAATTCACTCTCGGGGAAGGCGCATTTCCAATGCACAGAAGATAGTGAGACTCTTCAAAACGGCAAAACCCATTCGATTAATTTCATCATAAGAAACTCACTTATAAGTGAATACTTACTGCTTAACTTTACGAAATTTGCTTATATAAAAGACTATTAGTGCTCGCTATGAGGTTGAGGAGGAGCAGCGTAAGCGTATTATCATAGTATTCCACAGTGGATCTTCCCCAAAATGCTATCGGGCAGCAGCTGCTCTCACGATGTAACACGGATCGCTCTATTGACTCATTAAACTCAAAGCAACGGCGATCGAGAATTGGCATTGCTTCAGTAAACTGGTCAGGCCAACTTGAAACACGAAACTGGTATACAAACAGTTTCCAACAGTTCAGTTTTTGATGAGAGAGGGAAATGAACTGTTTTTTTTTTGTGTTTATTTCTACACTGCTCTTGATGTATTTATCCTTTTATTGATGCCTTGCAGTTGATATAATAGCAACCAGCGGTCCCCACCTGCGGCGTTTTCACAACTGGTTGTTTTCTTTCTAAATCGATCTTGGTAGATCATTAGAGCATTAGAGGGGTAGTTTGGCGGCGATAGGGCGGGGGGCATTTCGCACTTCTGCTACTTCCCATCGACCTGTAGACCCATCTAGAGAGCCTTTTCTTGAGTCAACAGGTTCATGGTAGATCCGCGAGTTCTTTAGCTGCACAAGAGTTTACAGGTTTTATCAGACTTGTAATCCGGAACTACTGAAGCAGAGCAAAAGTGCAAAATGCACTCACTTCGCCTAGTTGCGCCGAGCATGACAGCTGGAGGGGGGGGGGTCATACCACTCTCCATAAGCCTTTCCTGACTGCGATATTACAAAGTACATATGACTAGAAGAACACTGCCTAGTCCCATTTTGCAGCAACCTCGCTTATTTAGCGTGTTTTGGCAATACTCGGTAGCATGAGCTCAGTCAGTACGATTGCAGCGAACACTGCACTTACCAACAACTCTTTTTCTTGCCTTGTTGGTGTTTTACCATACAAAAAAAAATCAAAAAAATCATTACTTCACCTACCATAGAACCCTTCTCTCCTACGCAAAAACATCCTCGATTGGAGCAATCTCGACAAGTCGTTTGCTAAAGTCAGAATTTCAGTCAACAGTGGTGTGACGTTTAGAAATATTTAAACCGAAACAAAAAAAAATCGGCGCTCCATAAATGCTCCATAAAGACATGAGAAGAGAAAGAGTAATACGAAGGAAACAGCGATCTCACTGAAGCAATGAAAGGTGTACAAAAGGCCACCTGGCTAATTCCTAATGTGTAGGAAATTGAAAAGTTTGAGGCTGAAGAAAACTGTGTAAACTGAATAATAATAGTTATGCAGAGGAATTGTTAGCCATATAAACGGGGGACCAAACTGGGCATATCCGCTCATTCCACAAAAAGATTACTCAAAAAATTCGGCAGTTTGACGGAACGAAGCACATTCCTTTTTTCAGCATTTGATGTTGCAAGCTACATGTGAACGTGCGTTTGATTATTAAACGGAATGATAATTAGTACCTAGAAAATGTTTTCCAGCAGTTTGAGGCTGCTTTCTCTCAGTATGGAATTCCGGAAAATATAAACTAAAAAAAACTATAACCACTGAACACGGTACACTCACCGAATAAACGTTGACTGCGAGAAAAGCAAAAGCAGTCAGAAGCAGTAGAGGCCTATAAAATGTATTTTTTTGGTGAACTGTGTTGTATAATATAGTGAGGAGCTCTGCCCGAACATTGAATTGATGGGTTGACTGCTAAGTTTTTTCATACGGCAGTAAATAAGTGGCAGCTGTACCCATCTTCACATCGGAGTCTTTTGAATGGGTCGGATAGCCTTACTGTGCTTAAGCGTTGACCGTTGAGCAAGAACAGAACGTTGAGGGTTCCTGTTTAGTAGTTTGGTATAGAAAGTGATGCCAAATCAAAACTTACACACAATTGGCATCCATTGCTCATTGGTGTGACAGCAGGATGTGCCTTTCCGCAGGAGAGAATGCCAACCAAGCTTCCTCCAGAGGGGGCGGAAGTGGAGAAGAGCTCGCGCCAGACACCAAGAGAAATAATGTGTTTCACGAAGAGGATTAGAGCTCATTGGCAAGAAAGCAATAGAGAGTGTGGCATAGAAGCACACGCAGATACGGCTTCGATCAAACTCGCACTGTGTAAAGCAACAGTTAGTAGTTCCCTGTCAGAGTATTCACAAGCTACAAATAACGGAAAGCACTACAGTTATCAAATGTACATTTATTTCTTGTAACGAGGTTGCTACAAGAAACTTTCCATTGGCCTGATAATTCAACTTTCCCGACTCCTCCCCGGAGCTGAAAATGACGTGCGAACTTTTTGAATGGTTTAGCCTGCCTGACAAACGCCATTCCCATCTAGCATTTTCCGAGTGTAGTGTCCCGAACCGCTTCTACAACCCGGAAATAACTGCGATCACTCACCGAAGGTTCCACCGGGCGAAGCTTAGCTCGCACTGTTTAGGTTGTCCGGAAAGTTCTCAGCATTTGTGTTACTGTTTTTTGTACATTCATTGCTGACTAAAAACTCATTCTGCCTTGCGTCTCAGTAGTACCTCCTGAGAGATTTTTTGCGCTATCTGATGGTATAATTGCCGTTTCACCATTGCTTGATAAACCCCCTTTTCCCAAGACTTTTTGAAGCATGTCAAAAGAGCAACTTCGGACGATATTTTTCTTCAACTAAAAATTAGGTCATTCCGCACTCGAGACAGCTCGACAAATTAACCAGGTGTGGGGGCCCAATAGTGTAGGAGAAAGCACCGTGCGACAATGGTTCAACAAATTTCGTTCTGGAGATTTCAGCCTTGAAGATGAACCTCATAGCGGTCGACCTAAAGCAATACCTGACGAGGATTTGAAGGCGTTTGTGGAGGCTGACCCATCCCAAACAGTTCGAGAGATTAAAAGCTAGGCGTTGGCAAATCCACTGTTGCGGATGGTCTGAAACGCATTGGGAAGGTGAAAAAAAAACTCGACAAGTGGGTGCCCCACAATTTGAGTGACCGGCAGAAATTGGCACGTCTCGAGGTTTCTTCTTCACTGCTTTTGCGCAACAGAAACGACCCGTTTGACCGAATTGTCACCTGTGATGAAAAGTGGATCATTTATGATAATGATATCGATGAAAACTTGCGTACGAGACTTATCTGGTACCCGGATCACAAATATCACCATCGTTTTCACACTAGCGCCATTTCGCACCGATAGGCGCCAGTTCAGCGTCATGACCTTTCTCGACAAAATCTATGAAACGTTGTATGCGAAAGTTGTTTGATATCCTGATCACGAATATGGTATTCATTCTCAGCGATGGCCCCAGCGCAGGGCACTCTGATCATCTGCGCCCTGCTAAGGCTGAGCCTGGCGGGGAAGGAATAGCTGTTCCTCCCGGGCTTAGCCCAAACAGAGATAAACAGAGGATGTCAAAAACCAAACCAACAAAACCGGATGTTATATACTTGTTAAGGATGTCAAATAACCCTTATATAGTTTTCATCTACTTCGTCGAGAAAGCTGGTAGCATTCGCACAAAAATTTGTTCATTGGTACCTATTGGCGCCCAATGGCGCCTGCGCCAAAAATGAATGGCACATTCGTGATCAGAGCATCGAATAACCTCTGTACGTAGAGTCTCAGCGGGAACTTTTCCTGTGTTTTTGGAGTAAAGCAGTGCCCATTTAACTTCAGACGGCTACTTCGAGCTACAATCCTTCTCTTTTTGGTATGGTTTAGCTAGAACAGGGCACATCGTTGTTGGGGATATTCCAACAGGGGGGAGGGTCGTATTTGGGG
>MU912159.1:20077-50517 GCA_036418165.1 Cooperia oncophora | reverse complement strand
AATCATTAAATCCTGGTTCCCTGTCCCCTTTCTAATCTGAGGGAACCTGTTAGCGAGCGAATCTCGCTATAATTATGTAATTATAACCAGAGGGCAATCGTTGGAATTCGAACCATTCAGTGGTGGAATGCTACACCTTGATATGCTAGGAATGACTGGAAAGCAGGTAAGTCTGTCACCCAGACGGTGTACATTTATTCGAAACCAGTTTCCTAGAAAAAAGTAGAAAAGTTTCTAGGAATGTCATTATCGGAGGGAATCGCTAGTTGAATTTGACAAATCGCGGAAGTGGGCTAAAGGCAGGGTTCGCGTCAAACTAAAGCTAAAATCTCATAAACGCACATGGTGCTCAAGCAGGCAACGGCAGAGGCTATACTGCGCTGAAAAAACAAGGAGAGCGCAGAAAGCCCAGGTTTTAGGCCCATTGGCGCCCGATAGGCCCATGCCGGCCTCCTGTGACCGTGTCATTGCGTCACTGCCATTGCACTCTCTCACCCGTCGTTTTCTGGCCTCTCTCGTCTCTTGTCAGTGTATCGTCGCCTTTTGCAATTCACAATTGATCTTGACCACCTTACGCTCGTCCGGTGATCATGATCAATTGCAATAAAGAGGGTCTTATTCCGGGCGCTTTTTCGTGCTTCCTTCTCCTTCAATAAGTCAACAAGGGCAATTCTATTTTTGAACTGTATTACCTATGAAGTGTGGTCGCGGGAAGTGCCTTTAAATTCCACCACGTGCCTTTAAATTCCACCACACTAGCCACAGAAGCGCAACCCCTCTATTCTATGGAATCAGATCTTTTTTTACCACTAACAAACAGAAGCACACAAACGAGTGTGAATCAGCAGAGAAGGGTTTTTCATTCATCTGAAATAAGGTCGTCGTGTGATTCCAAATAAGTATACATTTTCTTGCTTTTTCAAATGGTATTTATGAAGTAGTGAACAGTTGCCATCCTATGACTTTCTCTCCTTTTACTACTGTTTTTTGGCTCTTGAATCGTATATAGTCAACGAATTACGTATTTCAAAGAATTTCGTACTACACACAGTCCTCATCATTGCAGATCGGTGGGGCGGGTAAGCCGCACTGCGTGTGACTCGCAAGCTTGTGAGCGGCAGGATGAATCGCGTCACAGCCGAGTACACGCGGGCGCTTCTCACCGCCACCTGTCTGCAATGTGAGCACCAATGTACTACTAATGCAGCTAGGTATGCTCTGTGTGTGTGTGTGTGTGTGTGTGTGTGTCGTGGTCTGATAAGTTCACGAAATTCATAGCACCCGTCCAGTGGCAGAGAAATTTTGGTTCCAGGAAGTGATGGAGGGGGGTGTGACGGGAACACCATTGGTGGGTGGTAGGAAGTGTTATCAGCTGATAAGATCTGATAAGAGGCGTCCAAAGGGGTGATCACCAGTCCATAGTGCGAGTCACAGCAGCAAGTGGGACGTTAGTTCCGAGATATGATGTAGAGAATGAGACAGTAAGATTATTTGTGGGTTACTAGAACTTTTAGCAGCTGATAAGATTCGATAAGGGGCCTCAGAAGGATATGGTCAACATGCTCATAATGCGGGTCACAGCAACCTGGGTCGATATTACCAAGGTCTGATATAGGGTGTGGCACAGAAACATTATTGGCGGGTGACAAGAACTGCTAGGAGCTGATGAAGTCATTCTGCTGGAAGACTTGCTGAAGATTTTGTAATGTTGGCCAGTTTTTTTTTTGAAATGCATCATAGCACAGTGATTAGGAAAGTTTTCATCACTTCTGAAGTTGCGATTGCCTTCATCAAAAATATATGAGAGGCATAGGTTCCTGATGGACCTTCCCTTGAGTTCCGGCTGTCAACTTGTTCATTGAGATTTTTTTTTACAATACGATCTCAAGCACTACTCACATTTCACTGTGAGTTCAGAACATGAAAATGGGACAGGCTCCGTGGGTCGAATCCTGAATCGGCTCCTGCCTAATCCAACCAAGCCTTTTACCCTCCGGCGACGCCCAGTTTATACCAGATCCGTCTGAGAGGATAAACACTTATTTGTACATCGATTGGCCCCCGCAAGTCATTGTATAAACCACGCTGCATTCAATAAGCCCCTGCGATTCTGAAGGGACCTCATCCCGAAAAGGGATTGATCAACGGCGAAGGCTTCGTACTTTATTTGGCGTACAGTGAGGTGACGTGGGAGACGCTTGAAAGTGGTTTTCCCCACTAGAACGCTATGGCTGTGGTCGACAGTTGATGCATGCAACGGGATGAAGACACTGGTCGAAGAAGGAAGTAGAACGATGAGTATTTTAATACTGATGTATGGTATAGGTTGGTTTAGCTGCCTTCACGATACTCCAACGAAAACAAAAATGAGGCGCAATCCAAATGTCATAGTTGGACGTTCTTTAGTGTGATAAAAGTTTGTTTTCATCGAGAGCATTGCCTGCACTCTCGACCACCCCCGCGTTAACCTCAACGTGCTGTGAATTGATGGATAACTGGTACTTCCCAAAGGGTTATACGGAGATCGTATCAGGTTGACGCGAAAGTTCTGTCATATTTTCTCGAAGTATTCTTTCTTTTTATTTCGTCCAGGGTTGAGAGTCTAGGCACTCGCTGGGATCCCGCCGGGTTCGTGTGGCTCCGGCACTCGCTGGGATCCCGCCGGGTTTGCGTGGCTCCGGCGCTCGCTGGGATCCCACCGGGTTCGCGCGGCTCTAGCACTCGCTGGGATCCGCCGGTTTGCGCTCCATTTATCCTTAATCTTTATTCTTTCTTCTTATAGAGAGGCGTACACGATGAAAACTGTACAGTACTGAAAACTGTACAGTACTGTACGGGGTTCTTGCCAGTTTTTGAGCATCCCATGAATGCCATCGCTTCACAATGCGGCGGCACGACGCAAAGTTGGACATCATCTTGATTTTGACTTAGGCTCGGGTCGAGGAAGTTTCTCGTCCATACAAAGGTCAAGTACGGGAAGAATCCATCAGTTAGACGGAGCAGCGTCTGGGCTTGTCTGGGTTTCTCCTTTACAAAAAGAGAGACATCCAGCTCTATTACGTGAGGCTCAGCTTGACCTTTTTTCGAACGGAGTGCGCTGCACTGTCATGATGAGGGCGGGCTGTGCGGACAAATTTTTCCCTCTGATCGACGACGCTTCAGATCTCGTAGCTGCTTTGCGTACGCATTGACCGAGGAAGCAGCTTCTTCATCCAGCAGTTTCACGACCCACCTTCCTCTCAAGGCTGAGTTCACAGGTACACCCAAACGTCACTTCGCCATCAAGACCGTAGCCCCCCCCCTCTCTGAAGCATTAGCGTCGTGGAAGGTTGCCTGATGATGAGGACATTGCCCTTATATAGCTCCATATTTTGGCGTCGGCAGCTGTCATGCTGGCGTCAGGGTGGTAGAAGAAAAAGTTTGAGGAAGCGCTTGAAGGGGTCGGTGCTGATGGTAGCGGATAACATTCTTGTCCATATTGCAGAAAAAGAAGAAGCAGGAGTCAAGCTAGTGGCACTAATAGAAAGACCATTCTTAGATTTATAAATCCTCACATTACTGGTTACCTCTCTTCAGGTAATGGGGAAGTATTTTGAGTTCAAAAACGTATGACAGGACTTTCCCGTCAACCTGTTGGTTCGTTTATAATTTAGGATATGAGAACCGAAGAGCAGTAGTGAAAAATAAGAAGGAATCGATGGCAACCTGGAATCATGGACACGGCCGTATACCAAGGTTACCCATGGAATCATGGAGAGTGATCAATACCTGTCATAGCCACCTTGGCGAATTAGGAGGTCGACTGACTGGGAACAGGGCAGATGATTGGGTAGAAATGCAAAACGTGACACGAGATTTCTTTAGCATTTTTCATATGATTGAGTGGCATTCTTATAAGTACTCGAATTGTATAGGTTTGAGTGATGTCTTCCTCCCAGAAAAAATGCGAATCTCGCCGCCAAGCGAGGTCTCAATTTTTTTTATCACTTCTCACCACACAGTAGTTGAACGCCACAAAGACTTATGTACGTGGACATTCTGTGAAGGCCTAAGACTGTTCACTGACTCACGGATACCATTTAATTAGGTAGTATATAGTAGATTTTCTTGCACTTATTCGAGTATCCACAGTGACCTTCTTATAGATGGGTGAAAAAGCTCCTTCGCTGAAATTTGCGAATGCTAAGAAAGACCTGGTTTCAAAAATTCCAGTCTTTTTCAGAGTTGTGCTTACTGTGGTCACGGTTTGACCTACTTCCGCAATATCTCAAATTCAACAAGCGATTCCCTTTAATAATGACACTCCTGGAAACTTTTCTACTTTTTCGGGTAACTGGTATCAAGAGAATGAACACGGTCTATGTGACAGGGTTGTCTGCTTTTCACTCATTCCTAGCAAAGGTAACGCATTCAACACGGTTCCAGTTCCAACGATTCCCATCCAGTTATAGTTGTAGCGAGACTCGCTCGCTAACAAGTCCCTCAGGTACTCATTCGGAATGAAGGCATGAAAACTAGGACTTTATAAATTTCCAAGGCACCACCTCATGGATCTCGACAAGTTGAACAACGATACAAGGTTTATCATAAGTAAAGTGAACAGAAATTGCATTATCGCAAAAAACAAACGGACAGGCGTTTTTTATTGTTTTTTTGCTATAACTCGACTTCTTTTCACTTTCCTCGTTTTTTTTTCTGAACATTCCGGGCTGGTAGCTTATGTACAATACAAGAATGTTCCAATACATTGGCCGAGTTGAAACTTTGCGATGGCAGCGATCCGGTCGCGCGACCACTTCTACTGCGCGATTGCCCCAGCAGCGCGATCGAAACAGTTACGCTCTGAGAATACTGGAAGGACTGCTTCAATTTCCGGATTATTCTTCACCGTTTAGCTCCCTTCTTCTCTTGGTAATTGGCTTTTATCTCTTCCATAGTATTCAAACGCATACAAATGTTTTGGGATTCTCTTTTTCGTCGGCTTTTCATAAGACGGCGCCACATTTGACGTCATTCAAGACTATGAAAACGCACCTTGACCTCAGAAAAAATGTAGATCATCTGTCCGAGGCTCACAATGTTAGCTCTGAACGATTGCCAATCAGAAGAATATTCGTTCTTCTGATCTGCATTCAGTTATGTTGTGCATTAGGTTATGTTGCATTAGGTGTGTTGCATCGTGTTGTGGTCATGTCCTTCTTGTGGTCGTGTGGGACCATCAGTTTGTCTATCTGATTGCCAAGAAACGAATTTCTAGAGAGAGCTGCCAAAAGGCCACAACCCAGTAAGAGCTCATCCTTTCGAACGTATTCGTTCAAAGCTAATGCTTGGGTATTTTCAGCTTGGGGTAGGGCCGGGCTTCTCTTTCACAGTCGTGAATGACGTCTCAGGCAAAGAACATCGCTGCTGCATGCATCAATCAGTTCTCCTTTTGAACTTCTGTGTAAGAGAATGAGACACGCTACAACTGCTTTTGACAATCGTCTAGTTTTCGGCTGTAACTCAACAGTTGCAGCAGGAATGTCACCCTCGCGGGGAAGCTTGACACTGATGCAGTCTTTGTGATCACCTTTTAGACTTTTGACTTCATGCACTCGCTTTTCTTGTGTAAGATGAACATTGTGGAGCTCCCCTTGGCTAGACTTCTTCGTTCTTCTTACTTTGCAGCCCTGCAGCAGGTAATCCACATTCCGTTTCGGGAGCACTCTTGTACGCAATAATTGGTCCACTGCAGGAATAGTTTAAAGGCACATTCCGCGATAAAATAAGGCTATGACCTCTCAAATGTGTCGGACGATCCGGAAGGCGATTTTTGAGGCTGCGCTACTTTCAAAATGTGAAAAACGGCAAGAACTCCGCTAGAAGCTGACTAATTAGGCCCATGGACACCCCTTAGGCCCATGCCGACCCTCACCGGCTGCTAGCTACTAGCTAGTAGCCACTATGTTATCTTTCTCTATAACATTTCGGACTGCTTTTTCTGCTGCTTTTCTCCGCTAATCAGCTGCTTTTCTCCGCATATCAGATACTCAGCACTTTTTTGTGCCCATTTGAGTTCCGTTTCCCGCAATTTGCGGCTGCGAACTGTGCCTTTAAGCAGCGCACTTTCCTTGTATGACGCCCGCTTCCAGACTTCAGTGGCCAATACAGCCACAGAAGGAATTGAAAAGAACTGTGGAAAATCCGTGCTGGATTATCGAATCGGGCGTCATACAAGGAAAGTGCGCTGCTCAAACTATTCCTGCAGTGGACCAGTTATTCCGTACAATGGTGTTCCCAAAACGGACTAATTGTACCCGCTTTGAACGATATAGAAGCACACAGCCCTAGCCCTTTCGCTTTCCTGCCATTCCTCTATATGTCTTCACGTGTTTGAATGAGATGACCTGATATAGTTGAAACAATGAAGAAAAGGAACACATCCCGGAGGTGACGTCCTGTGCGAAACAGGTAAAAAAAGCTAGCGTAACAAAACTTCTAAAAAAAGTATGCGTTGGGATACTACAGAAGTTCAATCGTGCAGAAGTTTCAAATAAAGCTCAATTATAGAAGAAGGGAGGTGAACCGTCTTTAGACCAGCTATTATAATAAAGGTAAACCCCTGCTAACTCTAGAAAATATAAAGGCGTCAGATGAAAAAATTCCCCATAAACTGATAGAAACCTATTGCAGATACTATGTTTTTTGTCCATTAGATAAAGCTAGTAATAATTATGGAATTATTTGTAAAAAATTCTATTTACAGGTGCTAATGAAAGAGATGGGAGTTAGGTACAATTCAAATAATCAAAGCTATGAATTTTTGGACACTAACAAAACTTACAGGATCACACAACATGTAAGCAAAGAAGAAATAATAAATAAACATATGAATTTCTGCAAAAGTAATAATTTGAAGGATGATGGAAAAATGAAACAATTACCCATTATATATGCCCTACCAAAATTACATAAAAATCCCATAAAATTCAGATTCATTACAGGGGCTCGAAATAGTAGTTACAAACCTTTAGCTAAAGAATTGCATTGTATTTTTATACATATTCGTAAAGATTTTGTTAACTATACAGAAGTGGTTAAAAGCAGAGCGGGTACAATCAAAACTTATTGGTCAATTAGTAATATAAATATCAGCCAAGAGATTAATAATATCAGGTATAGAGATATTAAAGTGTATACTGCAGATTTTACTGATATGTTTACCAATCTTGAACATGATCTAATTATAAAAAACATACGTAACCTGCTAACTATTTGCTTCAATAACGCTGGTAAATCTAAAATAACTACTAATGGATACAAACTTACTATACTGATGGAAATAATGATAACAAAAATTTCAGGACTTATAATATGGTGGACTTATTATATTTAGTGGAATACCTTTTGAAAAATAGCTACAGTGTGTTTGCAGATAGCATTTTCGTGCAAAATAAAGGGGTACCTCAAGGAGGTAATTTCAGTCCACTTCTTGCAGATCTCACTTTGTCAGTTCTAGAATTCCATTATGCTAAGACAAGGAAGTTTGAAGTTAGTAAAATATTCATACCGTACAGATATATGGATGACTTATTAGTTTTACATAATCAAAGAGAAAAAGATATAGAAAATGAACTCAAGGTTGTTTATGGAAATATTTTGGAGCTTAAAACTACACACAATACGGAATACACTAGTAACTATTTAGATCTCTGCATTAATATAAACGGCGAATTATTAATACTAGGTTATATAACAAAATAGATGATTTTAATTTTCTGGTCTATACAGGGGGGGCCAAAAAAAAGTCATTTTGCCTCCATGACTTTCAAGGCGCTATAAGTTACACTTTATTAAATTTTTATCGGACATTTTTACTACCATATTAAAGAGCACATTAAATACTATAATGATACTCCGCCACAGCCTTTCTGGAGGAGCGCCATCGAGAGATTCGGCCGCGCGAAAGTGAGTGGGTACCGGAGTTGAGCGAGATCGTTGATTTCTCCGCCACTGTAGACCACCCTGTTGAGCTCCGCCCGAACTAGGTAATTGAGTGGGTTCAGGTCAGGGGACCCCGCTTCAATATTACATCTTCGGTTTGTTTATGTAATGAATTACTTGTTAACCATTTTCAATTTAATTCATTTTTGTTGTTTCTAGTTTGTTAATTACTTTTTTTTTTACACGTGTTGACGTTATCAACATGTTTTTACTTTAATCGTATTCTTCATTGGTGTTTTTTCGGCCCTATCAGCGCTTCTCTCTTTCAGGGTCATCAAGTGGTAATTTATGAATTTTACATCTTCATATCAGGTACCCGAAACGCCGGTTCATTCGAAGTAGGCGGGAGTTTTTCCAAAACCCTTCGATTCCATGTGGTGGCACCCAAACCTGTAGCAGCACAAGGTCTCCAAGAAGGTACGGGCGACCACATGTAGGGAGGATATCCTTCTCGAGTTACTTGATGTAACCGCCAGCGCTCACCTTCAGTCGGGGTCTACAAAGAAAATATCGGTCTTCCCATTCCAGGTACGGCCGGTCCACACCATCAACCCGCGCCTTGGTGAATGGGGTGAAGATGATGTCCTGGACCGTAGCGACGTTGCCGGAGCTGCTCTGAGGTCTTGCAGATCAAGAGTACTGGTCTCCAGGTAGCTATCCATGGGTGATTCCATTCAAGAAGTTCCGCAGCTGTTTGGAGGCCACGTGAATTCCAAAGGCGTTCTCCACTCAGGCCGCGACTGGAGATGACTTCATATTTTGGTGTACATGAAGGTGAATGGCGGCAGCCGGCTCCTGCTTATAGAGGAAGATCTTGGGTATCTTCCGCCCTGGTACTCATATCCACTTCCTCTGTCTGGGCTGCGAAAACTTCGCTCATATGTGACTCGGCCGGAATGACTTTTTTTGCCCCCCCCCCCTGTAGATTCCCACAGATAGCAATATTTCGGAAAATAGTAAAGGATCAGTTCTATAAACGGGCTTATAAGTTTTTCTATTCTTATATTTTTCTAGTTCAGGATTGCTCACACTTGTTCTTCATACAAATATTTCATAGAAAAACTTAAAGAATTTATTAAAACACTGCGCTATAATGAATACAAAATGGAATTTATAACAACTAGTGTTATTAAGTGTATATATAAAAATAAATTTATTTCCTATAAATATGGAATAGTAGATAGTTTCAAAAAAATTGAAAAATTGGTTAATGCGATCAGTGATAGTTAATGGTTATACCTTTGCTCTGTCTATTTAGATATTTGAACCTCGTTGCTTGTTATGAACACTTAGTCTGCTCCAATGAATATGGTTATAGGTAACACTGCGTAGCAGTTTACCGTATCTTGTAAGAGAAACATCGTATACCTAAATTACTCCCTTCACTAATCTTGCGCTCACCACATTATTGCATAACTCACTTCAATTTTCTATTTACACCTCTTCACCTACTCCTTCATTCCATCAGTCCTTACTCACTGATGAGCCTCAAAGGACTGAAGGAATATAATGGTTCGTCTGAGTAGAGGCGAAACGGACCATTTCTTGTTCCTCTTATACATCACATTGTATTTTTGTCGCTTGCTCCTTCTTATTGGGACGACTAATCTGTTTCTTGCCCCTTGACATCGAGCAGCTCCGACAACGTCGCTACGGTCTAGGACATCATCTTCACCGGCAGTCGCCAAGGCGCGGGTTGATGGTATGGACCGGACGCACCTGGAATGGAAAGACCAATATTTTCTTCGTGGACCCCGGACTGAAGGTGAGCGCTGGCGGTTACATCAAGCAACTCGAGAAGAATATCCTCCCTACATGTCGCCCGTACCTATCTTGGAAACTTTGTACTGCTACAGGTTCGGGTGCCACCACATGGAATCAAGGGCGTTGGAAAAACTCTCGCCTACTTGGAATGGAAGGGAGTTGAGTACCTGAAGAAGATGGAATATCTAAGTGTGTCACCTGACCTAAACCCCCTCAATTACCCGGTTCGGGCGGAGCTCAACAGGGTGGTCTACAGTGGCGGAGAAATCAACTATCTCGCTGATCTCAGGCACCATCGCGGTCGCGTGCCAGAATCTCTCGATGGCGCTCCTCCAGAAGGCTGTGGCGGAGTATCATAATAGTATTTAATATGCTCTTTAATATGGTGGTAGAAATGTCCGATCAGAATTTATAAAGTGTAACTTATAGCGCCTCGAAAGTCAAGGAAGAAAAGTGACGTTTTTAGCCCCTGTAGAGTGGAATCAATACGGTGCTGCTGGTAGAATAATAGTGCCATGCCGAGGTCTGGCAGCCCGCCAGGCTTCCGGGATATGATTGGATTAAAATAGATAACATGCGAGCCATTTTATAAGGCGACGAAAGTTTGAGGGCTCCAAATGGTGCATTTTGAATAATATTGATCGAGGTTGCTTCCACGGAGCATTCGAACGTCGTTCTAAAATTAGAATAATGAAATCCCATACACGTTTGGATATTATTTTGTTGACTTTTAATTCTGCTTTCTTGGGCCTGCCACGTCTTCCGCAGCGACTTGTCAAACCCTTGACTGGTTTATCACTAATCTGTGAGGGAACTTTGATCAGGTGGTCAAAGGGTATCCTTTGGAGGCTTATTCTCTCCGATAAGCGTTTGAAAGGCGGGATTCTTTGATGCGCTAAGAACGCGAAATTGGCCCCTCCCAGGCGTATAACGAGTTTTGGCATGTCGCGATTTACCTTTTCCTGCGGGAATTTTGACATACACACGATCCTACGCAGAATTTCACCGTATTCCCTCGAACAGTAGCCCTTACTAGGGAGGTCGTTCAGGACGTGGAGCGCTTTTTGAAAACGGTTTTTGCATGATGTGGGGTCACGTGCATGGAGTACCAAACTGGTGTTCATTTTTCCTGAACGCCTCTGGGAATACCAAAAAAGGAGTGAAAAAGAAGTCCATGGAATTGATTTTGAGCCTCTGTGAACTCTAAATCACTTGCAACTTTGATAGTTGCTGAATGGAGGGTCCTTATGAAGGTACTATTGGAATCGAGGAGAAAAATAGTCTCGTGTTGGATTCTTATTCGTGGCACGTGATCAAGGGTGAACGGCTCTTGGAATGGTTTCTTCAACGATCGGAGCGGTGTTCAGCTACAACGATCGGATGGCCTAGTGGATAGCGTGGAGGATTCTCAATCGGACAGTGAGGGTAAGGTTGATGGTTCGACTCCCCTCGGCTGGTGACTTCGCATTTTTTATGTTTCGCTGTTCTCGCTTCCATATATGTCTGTTTATGAATTTTACTCGGATATCTACCATTTATAGGCACATTCTAAATAGTTATACCCCATAGTCGGTGCTATTCAACAATTTCGATTTTCACATACCATTAAGCAAGAGCTTTCTGAAAGTTGACCTTTATATGTTAGCCATTGCCCATGCAAAAGAGAGGGCATGTGGGAGACGTGAATTGAGAGCAGCCACGGCGACCTTCTCCACCTGATGTCATTGCGAGCCCGCACAGTTGGTGGAAGAGGTCACCTTGACTGCGCTTCAATCCTCGTCCTTCGCATATCCTCTCATTTGCAAGGACAATGACCGCAAATATTGGAATGTTCGACAAGCCCCCATCACTCTGAGTGTGGGTTAGAAACGAAAATTCAGATAAAACAAACAGATTTGCTGGGTTTCATGTTTGGCGTTTGTTCGTTAAGATTTGCCGTCTTCATGCCATATTCTTTACCCCACTTTCATGCAATGCTCCGGACTTCAAAGGGGTCAGCCTCTTGCACGAAGTAGCTATTTGGTATAAGACTCATACCTCGGATGCTCTTTGAAGAATTAGTTGCAATTCTTCTTTCGGAATCTACGTAGCTTTCCTCTTGACGGAGTTGTGAAATTTTTTGCAGGACGAGCGTGTTAAAACCCTTCAGGCGCCCCAGAAATGCTCTCGTGTCCGAAGAGTCACATTGTCTTGAGGAAAATTCTGGTGAAATCTGTTAGTTTGTCTCAGCTTCAAGTCCGTGTGATTTGCGGCCATTAGTCCTAAGGTTATCTTCCCACTAACAAGGGAGGTCTTTCAGATCATGGCGCGCTTTTTAGAAATGGTTTGTTGCATGTTGTAGGGGTCCATATAAGGGTCACAAAAATGGGTTTCGTTTTTGCTATGCGTTTATGGGAATGCCAAAAAATGAGTGAAAACAATTTGACAAGAAAGGGCGATTTTAACCGGCTTATTGGGCTCTGTTGTAGCTGCAAATTTGAGAGTGCATAGTTTATGAGGTGTTCCTTCACTATGTATCGAAAAGAGAGCAAAATAAAGTCAAAAAGAAAGTGCATGGAGAGAAGTAGTACCGAAGTTACTTCAACGATTCCCGCAACAATGTTTCGTGGTCGACGGATGGCGGAGTGGATAGTGCGATGGGCTCTCGAAAAGGTGGTTTATGGATCGGATCCTCCTGGCGACAAACTTTTTGCATTTTTCGGATTTCCGTCTCCTTGTGTTCCTGCGTGCGTGATGATGTATATAACATGGATATATGCCATTTAAGACCTCATTCTATACACTCATAGTTCACGAGTCGACCCTACGTAACTATTGCGCTCTCGAAACATTACTGAGGAAACTCTTGCTGAAAGTTGGGCTACGGGGATGACTGGATGCCCTACTCACGAGTACGACACTCATTTTTGACCACGGCGCAACCTATCGCCGATTTGCTGCAAGAGCATTCTTGCACTGAAATCGTTGTCAACCCGCACGCAGGGGCTGTTAAGCGCCATGCTGGCGTCAAATGGCCTCGGCGCATAAAATAAGTGTCAGAATCGTGAGCGGGGCTACCAATTACTCCTGTATACGAACTTCCAGCAAAAAAATTTTGGAGGTTTTGGTGATAATGGACCGACCACTTGGTTGACAGTGGCACCCGATCAGCGCACCCAGCGTAACTGGTTCCACTTTAACTTTCCAGGTGTAGATATTGTGCAATACATATATGTCCCTTTTTAAAATTTGTAGTTGTTAGTTATGAGGGTATATACTAGTAAATAGAAAGGTCCAGGTATCGAAGTTGGATAACTACTTGTACAGGATACTGATAGCCACCAGTTCAACAAGACCAACCATTATGGCCATAGCTGTATGTAGAGATTATTAGTGGCTTTGATCACGGTTATGACCTTTATAATTGGCGCATAGGCCATTTGGCGCCAACATGGCTCTGAATACCCCCCCCCCCCCAACTGATTTGACCTCTTACCAAGGAAAGTCAACAGGTCGCCATGGCCATTTAAGATGGGATGCAGTGTACGTCTTGGGACGCTGAACATAAGTCTGCTCTCAACACTTAAACGATTCTCTAGGAGTAGTTAGGGGGGAATTTAGTACAGCACTCTCCGATCCTCGTTTGTGGTAGCTCAAGTTAAGTTCGAGAATATATAGTCGCAAGCGGTCGATGGTGTAGTGGTAAGATAAGTTGCTTTGTTAGTGCACGGTAATGGATTCGATTTCCTGACAGGATCACAATTTTGCATTTCTTTTCGAAACACCTGTGAGTTGAGAAAGTATTCCTACTTTGTCATTTTGTCAAGCTTGCACTCATTTGCAGCAGGAAAGAGTCAGATGCCAGTAGTTCTGCTTCTCTTTCAAGATACTATAAAAATAACCGGTTTACAGACGGTACATGAATCAGTCGAATGACAGTAATTCAAGAGCCCATGTGATGTTCCTTCAAAGCGAAACAGCATCCCACCGTGTGCACAACGGCTGAAGGAAAACTATCTACAACCGGCGTAGTCACAGTGTCCCATCAATTCAGAAGAGAAACACCTATCAGTCCACTCTCAGAGGTGTTGAGTGGGGGGGGGGTTTGGAGAGGGAACGCAGGAAGTGAATTGAATTTTAAACCCCTGTTCAGTACTGCTTCCCTTCTAAATAGATGTGATGCACCCGTTGTGGAGAGTTTTTCCTCATTCGTTGTGCTCACCGTGAAGGCTGTTTTGCTTTGACCATTTCATGGGGGAACACCACATGTACTCTTGAATTTTCGGAAGAATAAGTGATTTGGTTCATACATATACCATCTGTAAACCGGTTGTTTTTATAGTGAATGTATCGAAAGAGAAGCACAGCTACTGGCATTTGACTCCTCCCTGCTGCAAATGAGGGCAAGCATTGACAAGACAACAAAATAGAAATACTCCCTCAACTCATAGAATATGTACCCAAAAAACGCAAAATTGTGATCCTGTCAGGCAATCGAACCCATTACCGTACATTAATGAAGCAACTTATCTTACCACTACACCATCGACCGCTTGCGACTATATATTCTCGAACTTAACTTGAGCTACCACAAACGAGGATCGGAGAGTGCTGTACTAAATCCCCCTCCCCCCTAACTCCTCCTAGAGAATCGTTCGGCAAATTTTGAAGCAGATTTGAGTTCAGCGTCCCGAGACGTACACGTCGATATGCATCCCATCTTGAATGGCCATGGCGACCTGTTGACCTTCCCTGGTTAGCCACGTTTTTCAAAAAAAACAGCATTACGCACATCTTGCATCATCCCCATGATTACAACGAGCTTTCGCTCGTTTATTTTGCATTCACATCTCTTTAGGTACAGCTGCACCTTGGGGTGAGGTCCGCTAATCTATTTGGAGCCACTGGAAACTCTCTTTTGCGAGCTGAGCTGATCGCGATATCTGAATGCAGGTGACAGGGCTTCGTAATGGGCCGGCCCAGGCACACTCATGTCACATCACACATCACTGTTCTCTTGAAAGAAACACCACACCTATGTTGATCTGTCAATTTTGCACCAGTTCTGGGAAAATCCAATTAAAGACAGCCCCGCGCTCGAGTAGTACATGGTCGTCCTTCCTTGTGCAAGTAGTACAGCCCCCAAGCTAGAGACTGTCCCACTCTCGCGACTCCACAGCGAGCGAGGAGCGAGCTACAGCTGAAAGTTCTAGTTCTAACGCCCGCCCAGTTGGACCGCCCACTTGCTAGATGCCCTCTGACGGAGGGCCGCTCAGTTGTTCTTTGTTGGGGCGGCGGGCATTAATCGGAATTGCATGCCCTTTTTGCTGACCGCGCTCGTGCCAATGAATGATTCTGCTCTCCTTCATTACATTTTATTCATTAGGAGCACATACAGTCAACTCCAACCCATCTTGCAAGGTAAAACGCGTAAAAATCACGAGCGACCCAATTTTCGTGGTGCAAAAGCTCGACGCACCACACTACACTAAAAGATGCACGCTACCGTAACCCTAAATTCAGACGCCGAGTTTTTGAAAGTTTCTTTTCCTTTTCAAAAGTTTTTCTTTCGTGTTTCTGTTGTTTTTCGTATTCTTTTCATTGCATTGGATGATACCACTACTGGGAGATGTGATAAAGGAAATTGTGAGCTAGGGGTTGCACAGAGACCGCAGGAAGGTGTGACTGCCAGGGAGCGATTTTGTTTATAGTGTTCTTGAGGACTCTTCTTGCTTTTTTCTTTGGGGAATTACTTATCAGCTACTGTTTCATAATTGAAAAGCAACTATCCATGACACTTTTATCGCGGGAGCTGTCTTTAAATTCGCTCATACAAAAAGAAGATTAGTAAAATGCAATGTAAGCAGTTTCAAAAAATGTATCAGTTTGAGAGTTCTCATTCAATTCCTATAATTCAACTCTTTCACTTGTTGTATTCGAGACATTTTAAAACAGAAAGGACTTTCCGGACAACCCAATACAAACCATCGGTATGTGAAATGCAGATACTGCGACAAATTGTTTTTCATGAGCAAAATGTTTTTCAAGCTTATATTATGCAGTTGATTTTTGGTCGAAACTAACTTTCTCACTTCAGGACTCAACGGCCTCCCTGGAGTACCCGGACCGAAAGGAGAAACAGGTCATCCTGGTCTGCCCGGAATGCCTGGTCAAAAAGGAGAACAGGGAGCATCTGTGAGCGGACCACCTGGGCCACCAGGCTTTCCTGGTCTCAAAGGAGATGCTGGATTACCTGGTTCACCAGGACTTGCTGGACTAGATGGGCAGCGAGGACTGCCTGGCGCCCCTGGGCTCAAAGGAGACGCAGGATTGACAGGACAAAATGGTCAACTCGGATACCCCGGTGCCAAGGGAGAGCCTGGAATTCCTGGAATCCCAGGTTTGTTTCTGTTTATTGCCCTTAATTCTCGAAAAATTTGCGCTGGTACGAGGCAGTAAGCTAAACGAATTGCGACTGACTTTTCTTACAATAGGAGGTAGTTGGCACTGACTTTTGGGTGAGTGGCGAGGGCAACCCTTTCGAGGGATTTCTGTCAAGGTAGCCATCTCATCAATGGAATTTGTGGAGACTTTTGCCCAATTGTTTGCGAACCGTGCGTTATTATTCTAATACTGTCTCTTTCGCTTTTTTTGCCCATCTTGCCGCATAGAACAAGTTCAACGATTGTGTAATAACATTGCTCTTCTGTGACATAGCTGGCAAAGTAGACGAATTCATCTTACGAAATTCCTTGTAAATGACAGATTATTTCATAGCTTCGAATATCACTCCAAAGAACTTGATAGTACTTTGCTGTGCAGTGACTTCGATGCCACCTATCCTTTTAACAATGCAATCAGTCGGAGAGGTGTGGTAAGAGCAGGTTGAGCCCGCCTCCGGCTACCTTGTTCTACTAATGGTGATCGATTGGTGGTGGTCTATCTAGGAAGAGAACAACCAGTGGTGGGAGCGCCGTGGGTGAATCAGTCCATCATTCTTGAACTGCGACGATCACGATGTTACTGGCCCTACCGTATCGATCACGCGCTCATGACGGGTACGGGTGAAACGTGCCTGTTTTTGCAAGGTTGTCACCTCAAGCTGCATTTATACTTTGCGTTAGCGCATGGTGCCGTTTCAAGGGTACGCCAGCGCAAGCGACGAGAATTCTATAGGTGTCGCAGTTCAGAGAGAGACCGCCCTACTAGTCCTCTCCCACGACGAGCATCGGTGAATCGAGGGTCCGCTTACACACCATCAGCCCACCTCAGTCTCACAGTTCCCCGGGGACCATATCGCTTTCCCGCACGATATAGTCTCGGTTCCCCGAGGGACCACCCGGGCCTAAGCCCGTGACAGGCTGCAGGGGACGGCAGCCCATGACCAGGCATGTCCCCGTGGGGGGTCCGACCTCCCTCATGTCCGTCCTGGACCCCCAGGTCGGCCGGCCCTCCCACTGTCGCAGCCTGCCGTAACCGGTCTGACAGCATGCCTGTTAACCCCCTACGGCATGCAATAACCAACCACACAAAATACCAATAGAAATATGACCAATAATAAATATACCTTTACCCAACCTGTACCTTCCCTGCCTTACCAGCACCTTACGGGCCCACCTGCCCGGTCGCTCCCAACTCCCACCTATTGCAACATAACAAAACATATAAACACCATATTTATTAACTCACGTGTTTGCGGTAACCATCTTCCAACTGTCCTTACATCCTGCCGTAGCTGGACTGACCATCCATCTGCCATCTGTCCTAGCGGTAATCCTAGCGGTAAAGGGCGCTCTGCGGCTACAAGCTGCAACCCGCAGCCGGCCGTGCCTTCGGGTCATAGCAGGCACGGGCCTGAGCCAGAGCTCCGCCAGACGGAGCAGTGTGCCCGACCACACTGCTGTACAGAGTGCAAGCACCCTGCAGAACCGTCCGGCATCATGGCGGCAGAGCGGGTGCCCGGTGGATCTCTCCTCCCGGAGGGAGAGAAGCACACCGACTGGCTCGCAGCAGCCCTTATAAGGGCTCCACTGGGGGCGGGGCGGCGGCGCGGCCTTCGGCGGTCGCGTCGCGGCTTTGCCCGTGTAGCGCGCCAGAGCCCAGGCGCACGGGACCCCGGCCACGTTGTCGCGAACCGCGACAATAGGTATCGATTTAAAGTATGCCAGCGTACGCAGGGCACGCCATCGCAAAGCGTGCCATTTAATTCCACGCATACGATCGGAAGCCTTTTCAGCTCTAGAAAAGCTAGATGTTCGCTTTTGCCTAGTGGCTTTGCTTCTCACGATATCTTTCCAGTACAAGACTGTGGCATGTGCTCAGTGCTGCTACAGCCTGCCACGAAGCCACGCTGGTCTAGAAAGCCTTACTATTTCAAGAATGTGACCGTAAACAATTCGCTCAAGGATTTTCATGCTGCGTGATCCTAGGCGAAATGGACGGTAGTCTGAGCAGTCCTCAGAACTGACCTTCTTCTTTCCTACCGGAATCGTCGTACTTTACCAGTCCTTAGGCGTCTCCTTCTAAGCACCTGGCTGAATAGCTTTGACAGCCATTCCGCAGAGTACCAGCACTGTGATTTCCACAGGTCAGGTGCCATATCGTTAGGGCCTTTTGTGTGCCTGACTTCGTCTTTTTGAAATCCGCCTCCTTCACTTCTACGGTCATCTCCTAGATGGGATCCTATACCGAGGGAGCGACAGGGATGGTGGGCATGTTTTACGATTGATATATTCTCAATGAAGTCGTGCCATCGCCTCAGCACCTCTCTTTCGGTCCATCAAAAGACGGCCATGCTCGTCGTTGACGCCAGGGAATTTCTCGATATCTTCGGTCTGACGATGCCGAGCCTTGGCAAGTCGGTAGAGGTGCCGCTCTCCATCGCGTGAATCTAGTTCCTTACTGACATCTTTGAAGTGGGCGGCCTTCGCTGCAGCCACAGCCTTCTTTGCTGCATTCTTCGCTTCTTTGTACTTCCGCCAGTTATTAGCTGGCAGTCAAGAAGCACATGATAGCGCCTCTTCTGTTCTCGAACCATGCTTACCAGTTATACGCTTTCTAGGATTCGTAATCCCAAGTTCGAAACGAGCGGTCTCATGTATCATTTTGAAAGCACCTTTCCAGGTTCATGGCGGTCGGTAATCGGTTACCCACAGTTGCCTCCGTTTTGAAACGCCACCGCTTGATTCTCTCGGGACCAAACCGCTCTACCTGTAGTGCTAGGCCTTGTGATCTTCAACTTGTAGATGAGTGGGCGATGTTGCGAGGCAACTGTCGACGATCCTTTCGACGTTCGGTCGCCACGTTAACCGAGTGACGAAGTCGATCTGCGTTCTGATATTCCGTTTGTAGAGGCTGATGAGGGGAGAGTCACATTCACGAAACTTTGTATTCACGATGACTAGGTTATGGGCTTCCGCATACTCGAGGATTCGCTCGCCATCGGCGTTACGTGACCATAACCGAAACCACCATAACAACTGTTGCCGTCTTTCGCATTTGGGTCACCGCGACATTGACGGGATGTCTTCAGAGGAACAGAATTTGTTTTGGATTCGATCAGCGCATCCCGTTTGCGGAAGATATGCAGAAAAGAAGTGGTACAGTCGCTGCTCGACAGCAACTAACAATCTTCATTAAGCGGTCATTGAAACGTTCTACGCTTGCTGTCTAGTCACGGAGATGTCGAGAGATAAGTACACCCACTCTGTTAATGTCCTACACAGAAAGGCTTTGAAGACTCATCCGGTGTCCCTTAATTTGCAGCTGGACCATGTAGTTTCCTTTGAAGCGCACTTCACCCCCGCTCGCGCTCCTACATACAGGGGCTTAAATTCTGTTACACACACGAGTGTTCCTGATATTTTGGCAAAGTTGAGCCTTTATGATCATGGTCGCTTGCACTTTCGCCGTTCGTTCTTCAATTTGCGGACGGTTGATACTAACGTCTGATTGTCAGTTTGGGAGTCTACTGTACATGCACCAAATCACCTTCGACTATTACGTACTATTTCAGGAAAAGAAGGTCCACCGGGAGTGCCTGGAGTGGATGGCTTGCCTGGTGCACCTGGCCGGAAAGGAGAAGATGGTTTCCCAGGACAGCCCGGAGTTGAAGGTCAAAAAGGAGAGGCTGGATTGCCTGGAGCATCTGGACAGCCGGGAACACCGGGGCCACATGGGTTCCCTGGACAAAAAGGAATGAATGGAATCCCTGGCGTACCAGGAAACAAAGGTCAGTACATGTAAATGAAGCAGTGTGCTATAATACTGCCAAACGCTTGTTAACAAAGACGGTTGAATTCTAGGTGACGCCGGACTGCCTGGCTTACCTGGTCAACACGGAGCAAAGGGCAATGCTGGTCTCCCCGGTGTACCCGGGTCACCTGGTATGAAAGGTAACGCCGGAGTGCCTGGAGCTCCTGGACAAAATGGACATCCCGGTTCGCCTGGTATGAAGGGCGATCGCGGTTTCAACGGGATCCCTGGGGAAAAGGGTGAACCTGGACCTGCAGCACGCAATGGACCAAAAGGAGATCAAGGACTGCCTGGACAACCAGGAATCAGAGGGCCTCAAGGTCCACCTGGGCTCCCTGGTCTCTTAGGAATGAAGGGAGATTCAGGGCTGCCAGGATATGGGCAACCTGGACTAATTGGTGAGAAGGGATTAGCTGGAGTGCCGGGGAAAATGGGACGACCCGGAACACCGGGACCACCAGGACAAGACGGTCTACCAGGATTCCCCGGTCTCAAAGGCGAACCGGTAAGTTTGCAAGCTGTTTCCAATAGAAGGACTTCTTTTTTTTTCTTTACATTGCTATGTTACTAATCAGTTGATGACTATTATTTCAAGGGATATCCCGGTCGACCCGGAGCCACTGGCAAAGACGGAATGCCCGGTCTCCCAGGTCTCAAAGGAGATATTGGCGCTTCTGGAGCGCCTGGACTGCCAGGATCACCGGGACAGCCCGGAGGAGCGGGGATACCTGGCATAAGAGGTGATAAGGGGCAATCTGGTTTGCCCGGACTTCCAGGTGATCGTGGACTCGATGGCGTTCCTGGCTTCAAAGGAGATAGCGGTTATCCCGGTCAACCTGGACCTCGTGGAGCACCCGGCCCGAAGGGTAACGCTGGCGCACCAGGCTTCCCAGGTCTGAAAGGAAATGCAGGACTTCCTGGCCACGACGGCCTTCCTGGGATGCCCGGAATCAAAGGTGAAGCGGGGCTTCAGGGACAGCCAGGCCGCGATGGAGTAGACGGAATACCAGGAGAAAGAGGACTTGTTGGATCACCTGGTTTACAAGGACTGCCTGGTGAGTGAGTTACGACCCTTGGATGAACATAGCTAGTTTTCTTATGGATTTTATGAGAAAGTTTCGTATCATTACATTTTTACTTTCTAGGACAAGCATTCGATGGACCTCAAGGACCCCCAGGAATCTCAGGTTTCCCAGGAAAAGACGGCCTTCCTGGCTTACCAGGACTCAAGGGCGACTCTGGCCAGCCTGGTTATTCTGGTGCACCAGGTCTTAAGGGAGAAGGCGGTCTTCCAGGCTTCCCAGGACAAAAAGGAGAAGCAGGAAAACCAGGAATCCCAGGAAAACGAGGCGGAGACGGCTACCCCGGAGCGCCAGGGAAAGACGGTCTGCCTGGTCTTCCTGGTGTTAAGGGAGAAACGGGCTTGCTGGGCCCTCAGGGACCACCCGGCATTCCTGGTCTACCTGGCACCAAAGGTTTTTCGTTTTTCTTCTTCTTTTATTCGAACATATTTTACCTTTTGTTCATGATGCGTGCCCTACTTTCTGGTGTATAAATCGCAGCACTAAGAATAGCCGCTTCCACGCATGGACGCGCGCAAATACAGTTGGGATCACAATCGGACTTATATTCTGCTAGCGTGAAAGCTGCACACAGACCGACCAAAAATTAGAGCCAAAGGAAAAATGCATGTTCGTTCTTGCAAAAAAATCGCAGCGTTGAAAGCAAGAATGCAGCTTGTACACACACAGTAGCGACTTATACCCCATAAAATAGGGTATGAATGGAAATGTGATAAACAGGCGTGTTGCGAGCTATTTATTTTTAGGTGACGTTGGCCTTCCTGGATTTCCTGGTCAGAAAGGAGAAAGCGGTTTACCTGGTCTCCCCGGTCAACCTGGCCTTCCTGGAATCAAAGGAGATTCTGGCTTTCCTGGAGAACCAGGTCGTGAAGGGCAACCGGGTATGGACGGTCCACAAGGGCCGCCCGGACTACCGGGACCAAGTAGTAGAACTGTTCCCGGACAAAAAGGAGAGCCTGGTCTTCCTGGAGTTCCAGGGATACGTGGGGAGAAAGGTTTCCCCGGTCTTGACGGCCCTCCTGGAGTCGACGGGCCACCTGGGATCACTGGGTCGCGTGGGAGTGATGGTTTCCCTGGTCAGCCTGGCTTACCAGGTGAGAAAGGCGCTGCAGGGACTCCAGGGCTCCCGGGCCTTGACGGTGCTCCTGGAGGACCTGGCGCGCCTGGATATCCTGGTGCACCCGGGCCAGCTGGTCCTTCATACAGAGATGGTTTCCTACTTGTGAAACACTCGCAAACTACGGACATTCCTCGCTGTCCTGAAGGTCATACTAAATTGTGGGACGGCTACTCGTTGTTGTACATCGAAGGAAATGAGAAATCCCATAACCAAGACCTTGGTGAGTGGATTTTCTTTCTATACTGTCGAATATTCAGAGAATTTCGAAAAAAGCACTCGCATTTTTTGCTCCTTGACACCGCAGGCATGTTGATTGGCAGTCTGAGCATGAAAAAATAATAATGAAATTGTGACGATGTTTTCTTGTGCACTATAAGGCTGTTATGATGAACCGTATATTTTCCGACACCTAGTCGGCCAGGAGCACCAAAATTTTGTGATGATTCTTACTGTTGTGGCAACTGGCCAAAAACGATAACGGCCTAGGGCGATTACACAGCGACTAGGGAATCTGCTCAATCTATTCGTGGTCCTTGACACTCAGTCGGCAACAAACGGCTCCACCATAAGAATACTGGGAGGTGTAAGAAAACACAGTCACAGTCTTTATGCCAAGATATCAAGAAGACCGAACTAGGAGGCAATACGTTCATTGCGGTGAGGCCTTGAGCTACCACAGAAAACAGCGAGCACTTCGGCTAGAAAAAGCTGCACTGGGTCCTCTTCACCGTGTGCCCGTCGCGTTCACTTGCTAGGTCGTGAGTGCTTGTGGTTTTCGAATCCAAATCTCAAATGCGTATATCTCAGGACGAAATATGAGCCGAAGTAAAATTTTATTGGTCGGAATTGCAATAGCTAACAATAACACTACTTTCAAAATAATTCTATCAGCGAGAAATAGGTCTGTTCATTCTGCTTACATAGAAGTGCGGACATCTAGGAGCGATGAAATCAGTTGATGAAGCTGCAGCTCACAATGCTTTTCTAAGCGTTCATCGCTGAAGATACTGTCGAGATGCTTGAAAAGCAATTTGTTTGGGCCAGATCTTCTGAATATGGTGGGTGGATGCGGTAGAATTCATAGGCCCCTTCCTGTTTATCAGTGGCGGGCTCATGAGTTAATGTTTGCCATCTGATGTTAAACAGTTCAACAGGAAGGTGCATTTCGTCAAATTCCTGACAGTTCTTCGAAGCTGTGATAGTTTCATCCAGGTCCATGAATGCGGTAGATTACGCCGGCTGCAGACCGTCAGACCACCGCCATAACCTCCTTTTCGTGCTGCTTCGGCTTGAAGAAATGTTGAGCGGCTTGATTCCTGTCCAACTACTGACTACATGGTCTCAGGATACTTGTCAACCGCAATACCTCCCTCCTTTCCCTTTTTTCTTATTCTTTCCTTTTTTTTCTCCCTTCCCTCTCCTTTCTACCTCTTCGTCCTCCCTACTGCTAACTGCTGGGTTAGCAGATGTGATGAAAAAGCACCTCTGGTCCCTCGCAGCAAGAGCATGTCCGGTTGACAGAAGCCCTATAACCCAGACCACATCGCTGCCTGTTATGGGTCCTTTCTGTGGCGTAGGAGGGCGGAGGAAATCTCACGGAATCCTTCTGATCCCGACACACTTCGTGCGGCACCCACTTATTAAGCTTCTTCGAAATCTGGAGGCAATGCTTCTTAAAGCTTTACAAGCACTCTTTGCACTGCTGGCAGGGTTTGTTATCAGCATCCGATGTTCCCCACCACGCTCATTATCTCTGAAGCAATCATGAAATGAATAAAGTCGAACAACTCAGGTGACACCTGAGGGAAAGAAAAAAAAGGAAAAGTAAAAATAACTATTAAGAATTGAACAAAAATTTGGCCCGATATAAGGAAAATAGACAACAGATACTACAAAGAGAGAGAATAAAAAAGAATTTTCTTCAAAGGAGTATCTTCAGATTGTATGAGTTAGGAATGTTTTTAGGTGAAATTAGCTCTCTAGGTGATGATAATCAATCTTTGGTCAGGTCATGCTGGTTCGTGTCTGCAACGCTTTTCTACCATGCCGTTTTTGTTCTGCGATTTCAATAATGTATGCAACTACGCATCACGAAACGACAAGTCGTACTGGCTTTCAACCACCGCACCGATTCCTATGATGCCCGTTAGTGAAGGAGAAATCGAGCGCTACATTTCACGGTTCGTTTTGAATAAGATAAGAACCTTCCTGTGTCGTTGAGGGAGCGCTTATTTCAAGGTGTTCTGTCTGTGAGGCGCCAGCGAATGTGATCTCTGTTCACTCTCAAACAATCCAAATTCCTAATTGTCCCACCGGCTGGAATAGTCTTTGGATTGGATACTCATTCGCAATGCATACGGGAGCGGGAGCCGAAGGAGGAGGACAATCACTCAGGTTAGTCAAACACTAACGATATTCTCCAGCTTCTCTCTTGTTGTAACCTCGGCATCGATGTTTACTCTAAGTAGTGCTGTGCTTCTCGAGGTTTTTAGGTGGAAATTTTCACCTGAAACCTTGAGAAGCACAGCAGGGTAAGCAAACCAATGATATTAGTTACTGAGTGAAGCACATTATAGTAATTACCCTTGCACAGTGGTTCTGTAGGTATTGATATCGTAATACACCACAGATGAGACACCAAGATATTGCACGGGTTTATATACAACCTCAAACTTGGGTAATTAAACGAAGTAAAATAAATGTCCCTTAAATCATAGTAGAAAGGCAATAAGTGCATGGTACTGAAATAACTGAGTTAGAAGAAAAGTGAAATCTAGGTCACTCAAAAATGAAATGATGCAGTAAACAAAAGCTTAGAATTAAGCAACTAATTGAATTAAATCTTCCAAGCAATGATAATGGTGCCTTAATCGACCGTAACGCATAGATGATAAACGGCGTTAAAAGTGACATTGAAGAGTGAATGACTAATCACAAGGCTTTTATATGAACCTCCTCGTGCGCCGCAGCTGTAGATTCCATCCTCGTACTTTTCCGCACAAAGAAGTGCCATCTGCAGCCACGCGCCGAGTCTTGCCCTGTGAAGTGCTGAACGCTAAGCTGAAATGAAGCTAGATAAAAACACAAAGATTACAGTGCCTCAGTAATTAGTAAAAGACGTGAAAATCGCGGTTATCCGCGATACACATCATCGGTGAGGAATCGCCTTCGAGGGTAAGGACTGTTATACGGGGAGGGGGGGAGGGGATACGTAAGCGTCGGGGCAGTCAACATAGAACAGGGCAGTTGTCCCCCTCATAAACGAAAGAGGTGGACTAGGGGTCAGGCACAGAGAGCTCTATGCATGAAGATTTGGGAAGTCGTACAATGTAAGGCAACATCGGAGAATTACATCAAATCGCATAAGAAAGCATTACATAAAGGTTCTTCCCAAAACTTTTGCGTGGAAATAGATGTAAGGTGCACGCAGTGTGAGACTCATAGGTGCCTGACGGAGGGGGGGGGGACTCACCCATGCGCCTTACGGCACGATCACCGCGGCGGCAGGGCGCGAAAGGCGATGGCCTGCGCCCCCACCACTGTGCTCCGATCAGTAACCGCTTTTATGTGGAAGGAAAAACGAGAGTGGAGAGGATTGAACAAATGGTGGATGGTTATAGGAGAGTTAACGGTAGTGGTGAGAGAATACAGAAAAGTCGAGTATCAGGCGTATACTTCAGTCAACGGCGAACTGGCGAAATAATTCCTTTCGATTGTAAAAACGACGCAAGCAGCTCCTACGCAAAAATTATAAGGTCACAAAATCGAAAAGAACTATTTCGTCAGTTTCGCCGTTGACTGGAGTAATACGCTCTGATACTCTGCTTTTCTGTGTTCTCTCACCACTACAACTGAATCACCTATAAGCATCCACCATCTGTTCAATCTTCTTTTTCTCTCCTTTTCCCCTCGTTTTCCTCCCACAAAGAGAGAGATTAGCTGATTGGACCACAGTGGCGGAGGCGCAGGTCATTCATTGCCCTTCCCTCCGCCTTGCCGCCGCGGTGACCGTGCCGCAATGCGCATGAGTTTTTCCACGGATCGAAGATGATTGATTGAGAATGTCCTGAAAGCGTGAGACGGGAAACGCGCATTTTTGAGAAGCACAGGATTTTCCTCATCAAATCACCATCAAAAATATCTCATGACATCTCAAGACTGTAATGTTGCACTCATGAGAGAGTGTGGATTATCTCCTTTCTAGCTTGCTCCTTATTCCGTCAAAGGTCATGTACGAAGAAAGCTATGGGGATTGGAAGAATTAAAACTTGCTCACGGATTTCTAAATCTCCATCAAATCTCCGTCAGAGATATACCCATTTACCTGAAGTTTATTTAAAACTCTGTCTCTGGCTCTGTGGAAAAACTCTGTGGAAAAACTCTGACTCTGTGGAAAAACTCACCCATGCGCGTTGCATAGCAAATTTTTTACATCACCGCGGCGGCAGGGCAAAGCGGAACGCGGTGGCCCGCGCCCCACCACTGTGCTCCAATCAGCAGCCGCTTTTATGTGGAAGGAAAAAGAGGAAAATAGAGAGAGAAAGATGATTGAACAGATAGTGGATGCTTACAGGTGAGTTAGTGGTAGTGGTGAGAGAATACAGAAAAGTCGACTATCAGGGCGAATTACTTCAGCAAATGGCAAAACTGGCGAAATAGTTCCCTTCGATTGTGAAAACGACGCAAACAGCTCTTACGCAAACGTTTAAGGTGAGGTTTGGCAAATTGCCAACAGTTGGATGTGACCTTACGGGTTAACGGTAATCGAAGGGAACTATTTCGCCGTTTCGCCATTTACTGAAATAATTCGTGATAGTCGACTTTTCTATATTCTCTCATCACTATCGCTAACTCACCTATATCCTCTATTCTCTCTTTTCCCTTCCACATTAAAGCGGCTGCTGATCGGGGCACAGTGGTGGAGGCGCCGTCCATCGCCCTTCGCTCCGCCCTGCCGCCCAGGGCACATCATTGGTTGGGGATTTTGGTCGAGTCTGTACGCCCCCCATCCTAAAATGCGGATCGATACGACCCCCTTCTAAGGTTCGTTGTTTTTTTGCCTTTTTATTTGCGTTTTCTTCCAACACCTACGTGGAAGAAAACAAGTGCCAAGCTAAAAATTCTCCCTGGCTTCTGAGCACCTTCCAGCACTGAACATCACTCGGCCCAAGAATTTCTGTACTAGTTAATTTCCAAACATTCTGTAGGTACACAAAACAGGATCCTAGTACAGGAATTCAGTTTAGATGAACTCCGATGTTCTAATACATGTGTTACTTCAATTAACAGACCATAAGGCCCGACTTCAAACAGGTGGAAATTCAAAAATTATAACGATTTTTCACTATTTTCTACCACTGCGTGTTAAGTGAGCGAGTTAGGGATCCTCACCCTCTTCGAAAACTCCTGGTAAAGAGAATCGCTCTGTTGATCTACACCGCACAGGATGCTGTGCTCCAACCTACAGACTGTTGTGTTCAAATTCGCGCGCGGGAAGAACTGGCAGCCATGCCATTTGAATAACTGCCATTTGAATGTGCACTCGTTCTATTGATTGCGTTGGGGCGCGTTTTTTAGACCCCTTAGGAAGGGGTATGTTTACAAAGTTCAGATGATTCTTCAAGATATGGTCGAGCAAGATGCGCGCCGAGAGATCACGGTGGTATTAGCAGTGGTACTAAAGCGAGGAGTTCACAGAAGCTTGTGCTGAAACAGAAGTCGTACGGGCTCCTCTTTCGGAGTTAACTTTCACTGTGGCAACCATCTCCCCATCGCCAAAAAAGTGCGGCGAAAAATCGATTTTGTCGACGGTGTCAAAGTAAACGGAGTGAGTCCACAGTGTTTTCTACCTTTGGCTGCTTACTGCCTGAACCGATCACTAGCCGATCACGTTTGGTAGAGGAAAGCAGTCGGAGGCAATTTCATTTCTGCCCTAATGACCCCACCCCGAACGATTGCGACGGGATCTGCAGCATCCTGGTCAAGGAGATGAGAGAAAACGGTGCACGTGAGCAACATAGAGCTGCAACTATGTGGAAAATCAACGGATTTCCCATTTCAATTCAACTTCCTGTTGCCATTTTTAGTCTCGGCTACTGAACGCTAGGCTCTCAAACATGGTTTCGTTAAAGGCACGTTCCGCGATAAACTAAGGCTAGGTTCTCATAACCGTGCACGATGGTCAAGCAGGCAACGTCAGAGGCTATGCCGCTTTTAAAAGTTGAAAAACAGCAAGCAAAACGCAGCGCGCTCAGGTTTTAGGCCCATTGGCGCCCGATAGGCCCATGCCGGCCTCCAGTGACCGTGTCGTTGTGAGACTGCCATTGCGCTCTCTCGCCCGTCGTTTTCTGGCCTCTCTCGTCTCTTATCAGTGTATCGCCGCCTTTTGCAATCCACAATTGATCTTGACCACCTTACGCTCGTCCGGTGATCATGATCAATTGCAATAAAGAGGGTCTTATTCCGGGCGCTTTTTCGTGTTCCTCTTCTTCAATAAGTCAACAAACACACGGCAATTCTATTTTTGAACTGTATTACCTATAAACTGTGGTCGCGGGAATTGCCTTCAATCCACCATCAAACAACAGTCTTTCGATTGTAAGGAAGGCTGCGCTTTCCGAAGGACTACCATATGTTGTGAACTATGTGATTTTAGTTCTCCTGGTTCTTGTTTGGAAGATTTCCGAGCGACACCATTCATCGAGTGCAATGGCGCGCGAGGCACGTGTCATTATTTCGCCAACAAATTCTCCTTCTGGCTTGCAACAATTGATAATGATCAGGAGTTCAAGGTTGGTTCGAACTTGAGAACACGAAGTAAATACATCCAACAATTACTCTCCTAGACAGTAACTGCTCTTTTCAGACACCTGAGAGCCAGACACTTAAGTCGGGAAGTTTACGCACGCGTGTTTCACGATGTCAAGTATGCATTAAGTCAACAGAAGGTCGTACTTGATTCATCGCTTGCAGTCCTGAATCTCAGAACAACTTTGAGCAGATCCCATTTTGATGTGAACGTGATCAAAAGCGACTAAAATACTAGTAGCGTACACTGCTGACGTATAGCTCTCAATGTGAACTCAACAGCGAATTTTACTTCATCTCTGATTTACATGATTACATATATTTCTTGTGTTAATTTAACCATATACAATATTAATCATATTTGTTTTATAAGTGTTCGCATTGTGATCAGTCTGTCTTCCACAAGAACTGCCTTTTACTCCTATTAAATAATCATGGTGTTCCACTGCGTTATTTAATAAGAATTAATAAAGATGAATCAGTAGCAGAAGCAAACGTCTCACAATTTCTGTAAACCTTGTCTGGGAAACTCAAAAAAAAGAGAAAGTTAGGTCATCGCAGAGTTCCGCGCATGAGGAATATTATGGTATAGGAGACAAGTGAAAAGATATGGATTTCAAGAACTTTCTGGAATTTTGCTCGTTTTCAAAGGTTATCGCCGTATGAGCGTCTCAGTGCCAGAGGATTCGAGATTCAGAAATGCCTCGTACAGTCTGCTTGGAATGTGAGAGTTAGTAGGATACTTATGATAATTAGCATATTTAAAACGATCGATTAGGTGGATACAGTATTACAGAATGAATTTCACAGAAAGAAAGCCGCTCAAGAGCACATGATCTGAGTTTCCGGGAGCAATACTACTCTTTTACGTGAGCACCAAGTTGCTTCATCAACTCAAGGCTCTGAATTTTGCGGTTCAACCGATCCTATGCCTCGCCCTCGATGGTTGACCATTTAGATAATCAGCAGAAGTGAGGTGACTTTACAGTGTTCGGACTTCCCAGTTGCTGACAAGTTTTTTCCCCACACATCAACAAAGGTTCTTTGAAGAGTCATCTTCGTTGCTTTTCCAGTTTCTTAAAGAGCAAATTTTCTCATGTGTCTCCGTTGTCCTGAGTCTGGAACCGAAAAAAATTGGACAAAACAAGAAATGATATTCTTCATCATTTTTGCATATTTGTTCAGCTTCGGACCGAAAATAGTGATAGTAGTAATCACTTATAATGAAAACCAGTCGGCTCGCCGGCTAACGCCGGCGCGCCTCCTTCTGATACGGCCCGGCTGCGCCGGGCGGCGCGGCTTCGCCGCGCGTATTTTCTTTCACATATTTCTAGACTCAACTGATATCCGCCTTTTGTTCTGTACTCCACTTTTTCCGGTGTCTGAAGTACTCTTGAGCTATTTTACAGATTCTTCGTCTGACTCCGCCCACCTCAGAAGCGGATAATCAG